>BGPR01002095.1:129656-154658 GCA_013235015.1 Araneus ventricosus
CTGTGTACTTCGTTCAGTTACGTATTTGCTTCTCTTAAGGGCCCGTCCACTAAATGATGTCACGCTTGAGGGGGGAGGGTGTTCGTGAAATTGTGACAGTTTGTGACAATGGGGAGGAGGAGGTTAAGAAGTGTACATCACGCATTTTAGTAAAATAAAAGCATTTTAAAATCAGCAGATTAAATTTTGAGAATTACCAATAAATTTGGTATTTTTTAATCGGGCTAAAACAACTTTATGTGATTTTTTCTCAACTTATATTCCTTTCTTTTCGAAAACTGCATTCAGGGTAGGTTCTTGAATATGATAGCAGCAGAAATTCTTCACCATTAGAAGAAAACCTCCCTGCACACCCTTGAAATGTGCAGAAAGATACGTCGCCCCACTCGGGTGAGTGTGAAGAACAGTAGCAGCACAAACAGGTTGATTTTATGAAGGCGTTTTTTTTTTTTTTAAATTCAATCTGTTTAAGAGTATTTTGTGTTCATAAAGTAAAGATAAGATTTAAAGCAAAATATATCAAATTCCAAAATACTACTGTTTTCAATTGTTCTTTTATATTAATATTTTATTACTATTGTATGTTAATTAGGTTTTCTGTTGTAAACCTTAATCTTATTTCATACAAAATAAGTACACATATAATCATTGTTATTGTTATGCTCACAAATGTCATTAAAACACGTAATTAAAGTTTAAAAATAAAATTTGATATATGACCTATAACGTAGTGCTTTGTTTCTGAGCTGCAAGTATATGTTTATGTAATATAGTGTGACATGTTACAAGGGGGGAGAGGGGCTATGGTAAAGTGTGACACTTTGTGACAAATGGGGGAGGGGGGTCAAAAATATTAAAAAAAAGTGTTACATCATTTATGGACAGCCCCTAAACTCATTCTTCCGGAAACACACTATTATTACCTGTTTAGTCTCGATTGCAGCGCCTTCCCCAAGTGAGTGGCGAAGAGACAAGCCCCCCAGTTCTGGCGAAGAAACAAACCCCTCAGTTCTGGCGAAGAGACAAACCCCTCAGTTCTGGTGACAAACCCCTCAGTTCTAGCGAAGAGTTGCTGATAGCTGGACTCAAGAAGATGGTGCTCCTCTGTTGAGCAGGAGACAAAATATTTACCTCCTACCAAGCGAGGTCTTGTGAAGTAATTATCTATATTTGTATCTCCTACTAAGCGAGATTGTATAGTCTTAAAATGTGGTTTATTTCCACTGTTTGATGATAATATCATTAATTACTATTTAGCCACAGTCTTTCTTTTGTTTTGTTTTGTTTGCCTATGTTCAGTTTTAAAATAAATGATTGAAAAAGAAATATAGACCATGTCCATTTTTAATGAAATTGAGCTATCGCATCCAACTATCGAATATTAATTCATGTTGATTGAGGGGAACATTGATGTTTGAATTCGTTTTCCTAGTGAAATTGGGAAACCCGGTTCTCCATTACTGCTTTTCACATTGCAACCAATTTGTAACTTGTAGACTTCTCTATTAGCACAAAATGCTCTACAATATTTATACGACATCTTCACGATGTTGTGCGGGCTTCAGAATATCGTAGCAACATCGTGGCGATATCAAAAAATATCTCGGGTTAACAGGGTTAGTTTTAGCTCAGGAATATTTTATGCCATAATCATTTTTATTACGATTTTTATTACCGCAATTAATAAACATGGAATCATTAATTTTTAGACATTTTTACTTTTATAATTAAGAAAATTTCTAGGATTTGGATACATTCTGCTCATGACCATTTTACCTTTCATCGAAATGTTTCCACTAAACTAGTTTAGGTAACTAAAAACAGCTAAATTTCGAGATTATTAGATTTGAATTTAAATAACAAACGTGCATGATAATTAATAATGCGCAATTGGGAAATGAACGTTATACCTACAGGATGTTACACTTGCTTTGAAAATAGTTTTTTAATCCCTTAAGAGGCGAGTTTTCTTTGCTATCTGATAAGATGACCCCTCCTGTTTTGGAAAGGGGTGTCGTTTTCATTCATCTAAGAAGGCATAGAATACTTGAGATGCTTATGGATTCTACGTAATTTTTGTGTCAAAATTTAATGCTAATTATTGATTAAATTTTAGTTTATAAGCCTAAAAATGCGATAATTCGATGCACGTCAATATGACGGGAGCGACCGCTAAGGGGTTAATTAGTTGATTCTTGATTTAGTTTACTTCAAACTTACAGAATAAAATTATTATTTTTTCTAATAAATTTTTCTAAAAAATGGCGGACGTCTATGGCCGTCATTTGTTTTTAATATTTCGATTTCGATACACAAAAGACGGGTATAGAAGCCTTGGTAGCTGTGCAGACTAAAACGATAATTTTTTGGGAATAATTTAACAAACAGAATATATATATATATATATGTTTAGGAACCAAAATAACTTTATTTTTCACATTAATTCAGTTAATTTGAATTCATTTAGATTTTTCTGTAATACAAAATTAAAAAATTCAAGGATAAACATTTATATTAGCAGGAAAAAATGTAGAGATAATTTAGAGATACAAAATTCAATTTTGAGAAACATTTGTTGTTTGAGAAAAGCACTTAATGATAAATATTTCATCATTCATTCTTGCAAGAACAGTGAAGACATTCAAAGGAAATAGATTTAACTCTGATATATGTTTTAATAATTTATTTATTATACTAAGAATAAAGGACGGCAATAGCCGACATTTGCATCTAAAATCTCAATCAATGGATGTCTACAGACGTCATTTACGTCAACGTATTAGAGAGCATTTGGTCTTCGTTTCCAATCTATTTATAGCAAGAGGTCTTTTATTTCCTCTCAGACTTTATTTCAAAGCCTTTTAGAGCCTTTAAACCTCAAGGGGCCAATTAGTTTGATCAAATAAATTTAAGCTATTAGTAATGAGCTTTTAAAGTAGATAAACCGTACTTTTTTCATGGAACCGAAATTCTGAATTCTTAAGAATATATAGCTTATGGAATTTTATGAAAATAGGCAATTAATTAATCATAACCTGCTTTTGAGATGAATTTGAAAATCGGTGAAAGCTATTTCGATCCCTTAAAAAGGGTAATAATCGGAAGTTTAGTTAAGATGCTCTAAACATAGTTTTAAATTTGTGGGCAGATTATCGCTTACCGATGTTTTAAGAGTAAATCCCATTCAAATGTAAGTAAAAACACAGGATGAATGAAAATTCATGAGCGAAACTTTTAAAAGATGGGAGAGTACAATACATTTTTTCCTCTGTAGGAATGTATAGACGCTAAATGTCCCATTAAAGGGTAAGCATAAGAAATAGACATGAAAAAAAACTTAAGTTGTTACCTTACGGCATCTTTGACAAGTGTTTATCTACAGCAATGCTTACAATATTTACAGATGATTGGGTTCACCGGAGGTAAGTAATACTACCATGTTCGGAAAGTTCCGGAACTTATTTTATTACGAAAGAATGAATGGGGATAGAACCCATTTGATTGGTGTTTCCTTAGAACTAGCAACCCTGTGCAACTATGCATTTTTAATACCGTTCGTACAAAGATGTAAATGACTCCAAGACACAAACCAGCGGGAGTGGTCTCCTCTAAACTTTCTCGTAGACTCCTTAACAAAGGTGCCATTTCTCCGTACCCTCGCGCAGATGAAAATTGCTAATTTTCTGTATGTCCAGAACTCCACGAATTTCCCTCAGTGAACTTCAAAGGCGAAAGGCGGGTGTAGAAGCGGAAAGGAGTAATGGAACTTAAACACGCCATTATGCAATAACGGCTTTGCGTCATTGTGTGGTGTGAAAAGACGAATAGACGATTTGAACTACTTTTTTCAACCGATTGAAACAAAAATTGGGCACGGATCTACAATTAATGTTATCAGATGTCATACCAAATTTTATTTGCCATAGGGTTTAGAAGTTATAATTTTCACAAGCATGTAGTTATACAAACCGTTAGCAGTCAACCCTTCGACGGATTTGGTCAAAAGTTTGATACGGACCTACATTCCTGATGATAAAACTGTGCACCAAATTTTATTTAAGATTCTGAGTTATCGATAGACAAACAGACGGACATCCAGTGGACGGATGAATGAAATTTGAAAAGAAACGTACAATTTATGCGTAAAGATCACATATCAAATTTCATCCCTCTAGCTCTAATAGTTTTTGATTTGTCATGTTCCCAGACAGACATAAAATTGTGTTTTTCTGACTCAGGTAGGTCTAAAACGTGGAGATTCGTCAAAATATCGAGTTCGAATTGTTTGACGATTACAATACTTTCTCTTTGCATACTTCGTATACGAGAAAGTAAAAATCAGTGAGATTGAAGTGCATGAATGTTACCAAACCTTCCAAGCTTCGAAATAATCGAAAATTCGCTTCTGAAATTATCTGATACTAGTTGATGCGCCAGGAGGTGTTGAGGAAGAATCGAATTTCATGTTTTTGTTAAATAAAAAATGAACAATTAATATTCGCGACACCTTCACTTAAATTCTCCTTATACTTCAGTAGCTGTGAGCGCAATTTGAAGGACTTGTAAAATAACAAATACTAAACTGAAAAAGGCTTTTGACGTTGTGTAAACATCATATGCAGGAAAATAAAAATTTATTAAATATTAACACTCGACGGAATGCCAATGGACACATAAATAAAAGCATTTTCTAAACTTTTATATATATTTTAAACGCAAAAAATACTTTTATATTAAATTTATATAAATAAAACAGAAACGCTTAAATTTTTCTGCGCATTAAAAAACCAAATTACTGAATAGATTGTCCTCAACTTTTGTTCGCAAATGCTATGAAGCATAAGAACGGTATTGGCGAAAGTTTAGTAAATGTTGATTTAATTTTTTAGAAACTAAAAACTAAGTTTTTCGATTGCAGTAAACAGCATGGCTGCGCTCAAGATTTGTTTAATTTAGTAAATTTAATTTACGAGCATGGATCCAAAAAACGTTTACAAGTGTAATAAAAAATATTTATGAACAATAGACAAAAATTCCAAAACGGAATTAAAGGGAATACTTGCCGACCATTTTACCGCATGATCACCAAATCGATTAAGGCATTTATCTGAACGCAGGAGCAACTTGTTTAACTTGGCTTGGTAGAAATAACGTCACTGCCGATTGAGCCAGTTGTCGGGAGCTGTTTTCACATCACTCTCTGAAGAGAATATTGTTCCATATAAGTGTTTGGAACCCATATTGGGGGCCAAATCTGTGCTGTATGGGGGCGGGCTCCAGACTTCCCACTTGAACTTTCGCAGCAAATCTTGAGTTTTGCGAGCAGACAACATCACTCAACATGCCAGGGAGTTTGCGTCGGATAACTTCACGATGGCCCAATGATTATCTCCTTTTTCCGAAACTGATGGAACACTTATCTCGAACAACATTCTCTTCAAACAGTGATGCGAAAACAGTCTTGAGGCAGTTGCTGTCGAGAACTGACTCAATGGGCAGGGGCGTGTTTTCTTCCAAGCCGAGTTAAACAAGTTGGTCCTGCGTTCAGATAAATGCCTAAACAGATTTGGTGATTGTGTGGAAAAGTGATCGACAAGTATGCCTCTTTATTCCCTTTTGTATATTCTGTCTAATGTTAATAAATATTCTTTTATTACCTTTGTAACCTTATTTTGATCCATCCTCGTATGTAGACTAAAAAAACGGAACGAGAGATATTTAAATAATATTTCCTTTACCTTATTGATATTAAATAATGTCTCTTTAAATTGTAAATTGTTCAGAGGTTTCTGTTACTGACGTCGATTCGGAGCCTAATAAATTCATTGTAAGAAAAGGAAAACGTTCGTTTATTCTGCGTTTCAAGATGCCTAAAGCGTAGCAGCTCTCTAATGAAGAAGTGAGTAAAATTCTGCATTTGAAATTGCTCTCTAAGACTGTTAAGTAAATATTGAAACTTTTAAATCATTCTAAAAGCATGATTTATCGTGTATTAACTCGTAAGACGCCATATGAGCCAAAACCTCGTTCGGGAAAACCACGTGTGACAGATATTCGCAGTGATAGACGGATACAAAGAATGGCTTTCAAGTCAGAAAATGTCGGTTCGCGAAATTACTGGGGCTTCCCGGTTGCAAATCTCCAAGAACACTGTTCATAGATGAATTATAGAATCTGGTTATACGATCCACGCAAAAATGGCTCGCGGATTTCCACTCTCAAAGCTTCACATTAGTAAGAGATTACAATGGGCTCGTTATCATATGTCATATGGTAATAAATAGATGGCTGTCCTTTTCAGTGATGAAAAAAAATGGAACCTCGATGGACCTGACGGGAATATAAAATATTGGCATGATTTATGAAAAGAGCCCAGGAACTTTTTCATTAGGCAAAGTGGTGGTGGATCTGTGATGGTGTGGGTGGCTTTCGGTTTCAACGGTCAAGTGGGTTTGGCCTTTTTAGATGGTCGACAGAATTCTCCTAAATATATAGAAACACTAGAAAATCCTCTTATGCCATTTGCAGAAAACATAGGGGGACGAAATTGGTAATATCAGCTCCCATCCATACCTCCAATGCTACGAAAAATTATTTAAACTCGAAAAATGTTACTGTTCTCGAGTGGCCACCGATGAGCTCTGATCTAAACCCAATTGAAAATGTGTGGAGCATTATGTCTCGGAAGGTATATGAGAATGGAAGGCAATTTTATCCAATGAATGCCTTGAATACAGCCATTGAAAGTGTATGGTACAACTTGGAACCAGAAATATTACAAACCTTAATTATGACGATGGAAAAACGTGTATGCGATGTCATATTGAGAAATGGAGAGACTTTAAACTATTAAGAACATTGTATTGAGCACCTTTTGTTGAAATGTCATATATTCTATAAACTTTTGGGACACCTAATATTTCCATTTTGCTATATAATTGAAATAAAAATTGTTATTTTTTCTAAATATTTCGCTGAATGCAAGTCGCATATGGTTTGAATAAACATATTTGTAATTGGTGTTTGTATGCCTTTCCGTTTAGCTAAAACATATGTTTTACTAGATTCTATAAACTTTTGGGACAGAGTGTATATAAAGAAATTACCTTCTTGCGGTTTTTAAGAATCGTTTGAGATTGTAAAATTTCTAAAACTGCGAGATGTTAAAATTCTTTGTTGCAACAGATTTATTTTTTTCATCTTAACTAAAAATAAATTTACAGACGACACAATAATGTTATGTATTATAAATTATATCTGTTACAGTTAAAACGTGGAATCCGTTCTTCCATAAAATAACTAGGTATGTAATGAATTACTTAGTTATTTTCAATCCGTTATTTTATAATAATTAGGTATTTCATGAATTACCTAGATGAATGCTTAGTCCGTGACAGGGTTGATTTTGTCATAGGCATGTTATCCTCTTTGGCCAATTGTCTGAGGGAAATACCACCTCGCACAACATCTCTTTCCTGCCTGGAAGTCATTTTTCTGCATGTACACCTCCTTTTTTTATACCCACACGCATTGCCCTGATTCACAAAATTGCCTATTATAGTTTTAGATCGTTTGATTTGCTTAGATATTTGCCAATGTGAAAGATCTTGTTTCTTAAAAGCTATTATCTGGCCTTTCTCGAATTCTGATAGCTAGGTTCCCTTTCCCACTGCAATACTGCAGGAGATATAGAAAACACAACCTTCTGAAAGGCCCTTGTTAACATTTCTTGGAGGCATCCACCAGCACATTCATGGTATCGTAGTGAAGGCCCGGGTGCTGCTGTACGTTTAAAGGGGGATAAGACCAAACAGCTTTGGCTCGCTTATCATCCGGTCACTTAAAAACCCTCAGATTCTCTCGTGGTGATAAGAAGTTCAATATCTGCACAAAGTGCAACATGATTGAGGCCACTCCGCAACATCTAATTGACTGTGTTACCTTGGTGTATGATGACCTGCTTAAGCAACCGGATTTCGTGTGGAGGTGGTGAGGGTGAACGACCTCGTGGGTCTGATCTGATTCAAATCAGAAGGATTAAGAAGAAGAAGAAAAGGAAGAAGAAGAGGAAGAAGAAGAAGAGGAGGAAGAAGAAGAGGAAGAGGAAGAAGAAGAAGAGGAAGAAGAAGAAGAGGAAGAAGAAGAAGAGGAAGAAGACAACCTTCTGAGGTCTGCACAAAGTTCGACTGGCATAGAACAGGTGTTTGAGAACTTCCTGACGTCATAAACCTGTTTACCTGTAGCAGCTCGAATACCGGGAGTTACCCATAATACTAGTAGGGGTGGTGGCTTTATTTCGGCGGGATACTTTTTTTTCCTCCTTTTTCACATATTAGATTTTTTTCCTGCCCTGGTGGGGCAGGGGATGAGTTAATCCTTGTAAATATGTATTTGTATATAGGCTTTCGTTACATATTTGTTTTATTCTTCTTGGTCTGTTTTGTGTCGAGTTATGACACGCAATCACAGTGGCTTTATTTCGGTGGGACACACCTTATTTATAAAAATAAAATTGAAACGCCAATTTTTTAAATTTAAACTACTGAATAGATTATTTTCAAATTTTGTTCACAAATGCTATGAAGCATAAGAAAGGTTTTAATGAAGGTTGCGTGACAATTAGTTAAATAGTCACTGTCTTATTAATTAAAAACTGTTTTTCGACTGCGCGAGTGCAGTTGAAACAGAGTTGCACCTACGTTGCTGCGCTTACGTTGTTGTTCTTCTGGTGACACACATAGAAAAGTAAATCTATGGAGGAAAGTGGGGTGAAACCGGGTAGTAAATGTTCAAAGGACAGGTGAAGCTAAACTATTCGACATAGAGCTTGTCAAATTTTATTAAAATATTCATTGTTTATCGGAGTATAATTTATCTTTCCAGAAAAGTCACAATTTCATTACTTTTTTATCAACTCTTTTTTTATAAAAAAAAGTCAAACTACCTGGTTTTACCCGCTAGTGGGGTATAGGGTACACATGTTAACGTTATAGCAAATTCGAAAAACTCGATTTTCAGTGGAAAAGATGCAATCATTTTTATTTGATATGACAATTTAAGAATATTAGTTACAAAAGTTCGCATGTAAAGTAGTTGTCTTCGTCCTCAGCGCCACTGCAGCTTTCGTGGGCACAGCTAAGACAGTTTTTGCATTGGATTAACCCTTCTTCTCTATTTAAATTAGAAAATACATCATTAAAATATTTAAAAAATCAACGACTGATGTGTTTTATCATCTTCAGTGGAAGCATCATCAGTATTGACTCTGTCCCGGTCTTACGCCACTTGGAGTACCCTGTTTTACCCCGAGTGCTATGGTTATAGAAGACGAAATAGAACAGCGCAATTATTGGAATAAATCCTTATTGTTTGATAGGTATGAATCCTTAGTAAACGTATAATAATCTGGACTAAATATAGTTTTTATAACTGTAATTATTTTTAAGTAATGACAGTTTAAAATTAAACGAACGTTAGACAGAAGATGTCTTAAAACAAATAAACCTTCACAGATGCAGCGAATTGAACAGCTGCAACACGCCACTATGACTGTTCCTTTTTCTTGACTAGTAGAGTGTAATTCAGTATCTCTCTTCCAAATAGAGAAAATAATAGCGCCAGAATCAAGGGTACCCGATTTTACCTCAATCTCTCTCATAAATAAAACTGAAACGCCAGTGTCTTTTTTTTAACATTATAGAAATCCAAATTACTGAATAGATTTCCTTTAAATTTTGCTCTCATACAATATGAAGCATCTTTACAAATAAAAATGATATGCAAAAATAATTTGTACACTATGGGAATTCGTGTTTGGGATTGAAGAAAAAGTAGAAACGCTTACCAGCGATAAGATCCTCCGGATCGTTTGGTAAGGCACCAAACTCTGAATCTATGGACGAGTTTTTTTGTTTTGTTTATTTGCGGTAAAGAAGGACTTCCGGCTTACCCATCAACTTCCGGTGATAATGTTAAGTCAGTGGGAATCTTCAAAATTTCAACACTCTGTTTGAAGATATTAATTAATATTTGAAGTGGAGTTCTCTAGTTTTATTGCTTAAGGATACTTTGAAAATATTAAATTTCATGTTCCTATTGTTGTAGCTCTCAATGTTCACTTAAAATAAGAGCCTAAATTTGTGCAAAGGTTGCCATAATTATTCTTTATCGCTCTTTTTGGCGCTTTGTGCACTCAAGAAAGAACTAATTCGAACTTGGCGCTTGATATGAAATCCAATTGGATTTGGCGATCGCTTAAATTGGAGAGTTACTAGAAAACGGAAGTGAACCGTCACCACGAAAGTTCTGATAAACCAAAATAAACAAATCAGAAAATAAGTTCATAGGTCCGAGGTTCTACAGTGATTTTTTTTTTTCTTTTTCAAGAGAGAGAAAGTTTGAGCGTTCTGTATAACTGATGCATTTAAATCAAACTACTCAATAGTTTATCTTCAAATTTTGTTCACAAATACTGCGAAACATGAGGAAGGTTTTAGTGAAAGTTTCGTTACAATGAATTAAATAGTTTATTAATTTTTGAAGTAAAAATCTGTCAAAGCTTACTTTGAGCTGGTCTCGCCGTTTTTCAGGAAGGAATTTGCCTTTTGGTTTTATCCTGAGAATGAAGTGTTCTGCTGAAGGATTATTTTAAGAGCATTTTCTGACTATAAATATTATTTAGACTTTTCAAGCATGTATTACTTTTTAGTTTTGTTAATGTTTTTAACCCTTAAAAACTCGATTTTTTTAAAAATTGATTTTAAAATGTTTTTTGACTTTCATTCCTTGAATAAAACATAGGAAAAATACTCTAAAAATCCTATTTTGTTCTAAGTGTGGTTTATGGCAAAAAACAGTTTGTTACCAACTGACAACACTAGACTTTATTTCAGAGGAAAAAATCCCTTGATAAAATTCTATAATGTCAGACACAGATGAAATTCAATATATAATAATACGGATAAGGAATTTCCTTCAACATTGCAGAAGAGCATATTGGAATTCTCAAACGTTCAAACAAATTAAAAAAGGTGCAGCCTAAGTGAAAAACATCAATTTATTTTTTATTTTTTTACGAGCCACCTTCGCCAACCAGCTTCATCGCCGGAAATAAAATTTCAACTGAATCTCTTATGCCTAATTTTATATTCATGGTTCCCTTAACAAAGTAGTTTTACTCAGGCTCCCATCTATATATTGTAAATCGATTTAATAAAAATTTCAGTATGTATCCTATTGCATTAAAGCTTCAATATTATTTTCAAGATTTTAGAGGACAAAATTGTGTATGTTGCTCAAAGGCAACGCTGGGCCTTTAAGAGTTAATGCTTCGTTTGTTCTGAAGAGAGTACGAGAGCTGCGAATTTTTTTAAAAAGAAGTTTCCGGTAATAAAGAAACCCGTCTTTTAGCAGTTCGTTCTTTACTGCCTTTAATTTCAAAACAGAGTTGCAGACGACGAGAGGATTTTGTGTATTATCATATTTTATATAAAAGTAATTTTTACATTAAGAAATTAGCCATAAAATATTTTCATCCTCAACAGCGCTGGGTATATCCTCTAGTATTATAATGAAAAAATCCTCGTATCGTCTCCAACTGAATTTTTTAATTAAAACAAGAAAATCAATTTTCCAAATCTCGCCTCTTTTCGAAAATCATAGACACTATCAAAATAATATTTAAAGGCCGTCGAAAGTTTATTTTTCCAAAAATTATTAATCATATTTTAAAGAATATTAAAAAATTTAATTAAATATTGCGAAAGGCCATACGGAGGTAAATAAATAAAAGGATTTAAAATATTTATTATATTTTCATTATATAGGAATGGCAACACTTAAGTTCGAATAATCTTTTCTGTGTATAAAAACATAGTTTAAAATGAATAAAAAATGAACTATTTAAATAATTGTCACGAAATATTTACTGAAAGATTTTTTGTCCCTCAAAGTATATGAGATCAAAATTTAGTCCGCACTTTGGAAATACTATAGCGTACAAAATTATTTATGAATTTTCACTTTTATTTACATGCATTTTATTAAGATCGCAGTGAAGAACTGAGTTTGAGAAAAATATTAGGGATATCAAGTTGGTTATTTTGAAACTCTAAACAGTATTGGTCATATTTAAAGAAGATATAATTTGTCTTGCATTTTTTTTCCAAATTTGGCCGACGAAATTATATTTTTGGAACTCTATAATTTTGGCGAACAGGACGAATTTAAAGACAGAAGCTGTTTTTCTTCTATGCCCGCCATGTTTTTAAGCTGGGCATTCACTAGAAATCAATGCCATTCCATTTGGCCCAAAGAGCGGTTTTTCGATATATTAGGCAGGTCATTGACGGAGGCTCCAAAGTTTGTTTTGAGAACCTTTGCTGCGAAAGTTCAAAGTCCCAGACTGATCCCACGCACTTTCCCCCTCCCCAGTGCTCTTTACACACACACGGGTGATTCATCGCCGCCTCTAAGAACAAAAGTTCACTTTTTATGGCCTTCCATTCCAATGGATTTCAAATCCTTTTAAATTCCAACAACTCTGCGTATATGCGCCAATATTCATCGGGATTTCACATTGACGAAAGGTTTAACCTTTCCGTGTTCCAAAAATCGCGGAGTGGAACAGCGGTGAATGTCCCGCTTTAGAAATGAAGCAGGAAGACTGATTAACCACTACAAAGACCATTGAACTAAAAAGCTTCAGATATTTTACACAACATACGAGTAAATAAATAAAGCGCACCTATTTTCAAAAAATTGACGGAAGATTTACCATATTATTTCTCGAAAAGTTGGTAGGAATAACTTTTATTATTCAATCCGCCATCATCATTCTTTCTGAATACAATACCCTTGCGTTGTTTTTCGGTTTGATCTGCCACGCGTGCACCAAGAAAGCTGAGGGCGACAATAATAGTCATTTTGTTCCAAAACGTTTAGTGTGTCAAGTTTCCGTATAAAAGCAAACTATTTGTGGATTTTCCCTTTTATTTCTATAAATAACGTCAGTGGCATAGAAATAGCAAATCACGCCAGTATGAGCTCGGAAGTATTTTTTCTTCAAAGGTAGCTTCAAAAAGTGAAATGAAACATTAATATTTGTCTCATCAGCTACTCCCAAGACTGACACCCTGTGCATCTGAGCTTCCTACTTGCCCATCTTTCCATATTTGATATCACTGGTTCAGTTCCCTTTTTCTTCCTAAAGGGAAATGTGCCCCATCCAATATCGAAAATTGCTGTCATTCCCGTTGTTTTTCTTTCACGGCCCGACTGCACTTTCGTATCTTTTATTGGGTCGGCGTTATTTGGGCAGAGAAGGATGGGCACTTTCAGGTGCCCTTTCACTGTTTTTCTGCTCATTTTACTCGCAGTTATTGCAATAAATGGGCATATACTTTCGAAACGGAATACGCGCCCAATTTGACATATGAGTCGCTCAGAAGACAAAGCGGATAAGTCAATTTTTTTATGTCTTCTGGCTTTTGTAAATTTTGATGGAATCTCTAACATTATTTTTAGTTATTAAAAGATTCACTGGTTGCTTCATTAGAAGACTTTATATACTATCACTAAACAAATTAATAAACCAAATATTTTTTTTAAATTATTGCATTAAAAAATATACATTTTCTCAATTTTTTTCTGGACTTATCCTTATTGACTTCTGAACGACTCATATATTTTTTTCCGTGGCACCTATTTTAAGAGAAAAGTTGATATGATATACTTGGACTGAGACGCTTCATGTAATGGAATTGTGCTGTCACTTTTATTCCTGGACTGCGCAGTGGTGCATATATATTAGCTTTACTAACATTTTTTTGCATTTTTAACCCTCTCATACCGAGCGAGGAGGTCCGGGGCGGTCTAGAAATTTTCCCTTAACGACAACGAAGGCCGGTCTGAGGCGGTTGGCTTCTTCTGAGGGGAGGTGAGTTTCTGAGATCGCTTAGGAGATAAGCGTGTTAAGAGTTCCAATTATCCTTGCCCACCACAGCCCATTTCCTTGCGCTGTAAGGGAAAGTTACAACAGAGTGGGGGTGAGGTAAATGACTGCCCAGGTTGGGAGAGTCCAATTCATGCCTTAGTCTCCCAAAATAGACCGTTTTTAAAGAAGCTAGAAGAAAAAAGTGGCCTCGGGATTAAAGAGTTAAAGTGACATTTGAATAGCTTAATGTTTAGTTAATAAACTAATTTGCTGTTTTATATGAATCAGATGCATATTTTAATTAGTTTTAATAAAAAATTCAATCGAAATCAATTCTTCAGTTACTTTCCCTGCATGCCTTGCATTTATAATGATTGTCTGAAATGCGACTAAACAACCAAATGATATTGTAGTTTAGGCATAAAATTAATATCTATGCGCGGAATTACTTTCTTATCAATTTACAAAAAATAAGTTACAATTAAAATTTTAAAAATAAGCATAAAAGAATGGTGGTTGTTAGAATTAGTAAAAATGAAGGGAAAATAAAATCAATTCATCTTGCTTTGTTTCCAGCTATAAAAATCAACAATTTTCACCTGAAATCATTTCAACTGCATGCAACCTAACCCAACCTATCCCCGAAGAAAATATTTAAACATTTTCAGTGTTCAAACGTACAGTTCAAACCCTGGTGCAATTACAGAAATTTCCAAAGTGAAATATATATATATATATATATATTTCCAAAGTGAAATATATATATATATATATATATATATATATATATATATATATATATATTTCACTTTGATTATTATATATATTGAAATATATATAATATATATTGAAAATGGCAATCCAAGTATATGGAGTTTTCAACAATTAAATTAGTTGCTTGGCTGTGGACAATCTTTAGCCAGGTTAAATCAATTTTGCTGCAAAAACTATCCCTGTTACTAAAGTTGTTAAAAAAACAGACAGGGTAATTTACCCTAAAATGAAAGAATTTAGAAAGAAAAATCATACTCTAACCCTAACAATAAAGCAACACTATATGGAAAGTACTAAAATTAAATATATGTAATACAACAATATATTGCACTATTATATTGGACTAAAAACAATAAATACATCATTCAATAAAATATCCATACTTATTCATTAAGAATTATAGAATCAGTGTCTCTACCCTTCCTTACCAGTATTCCACATTTTTAATCTAAACCGCCACTTAGTGTGGCTTCACAGATTGCCAAAGCTAGATTTCTAGCTATGATTCAACACGTCAAGTGACCAAATAATATGGAATTATATATGTTAAAGAATTAATTATGATACCTATATATATATATATATATATATATATATATATATACTCTATATATATATAAGAAGAAAAACATAATAGAAAAACAATAAAATGTATAAATTTTTATATTTTAGCAATTCACAATGAAAAATTGAAAAAGACAACCCAGAATTGAAATTCCAACAATCAAATGCCAATAGATCTTAGGAATCGATTTATGTCGCATTAATCTAGATTTGTGGCGCAAACCCTCTGCGAAGGCCAATTGTTGGAAAAACAAAAAGTAGGGGAATAAATCTCCAAAATCTTTCAAGATTAGAAACGAGAAAGTATAATTTAAAGCATACGAATTCAATAGTCTTAATTATTATTATAACGTGAGCATTATCCAAAAGACAATTCCGCATTTAAAGTGAAAATATTATTTCTAAATTAAGTTATTAATACTATACTAAACATCATTAAAAAATTTAACTATAAATTTAAATTAAACCTTTTATAAAAAAATATATATTATTTTGGAAATGTACTTAAAAATAAAAATCTGATGCAATCTTATTCTTAATCTAGTGTCGCCATCTACCTATGTAGTGAAATATTAATACATACATATATATATATTCCATTACATCTATATGAAGGTGTTCTGTAATATTTTCAAATGGAAATAAAATTATTGATATTCTGTAAACGATTGTGTTCCTTTAAGCTGTCGGGTTTTTATTATAAGGCAGGGATTCTTAAAGTATGAATCACAACCCAAAACTGGATAATACACAATCATTTTGGGAAAGAACAAAGAATTTCCTGCAGATTCTTCGTTATTTCTAGGTTTCCCTGTTTCCCGGGCTAGGATTCGAAATCTTATGGATTTCATTTACGAGAATGAGGAACGTCTTTTCAAATCATTATGATAAATTAAATATTTCTTTTATGTTTTTATGTTTTATTGTTATTTCTTATATGTTCATTTGTTATCTATTACGTTTACAACTGTTTAAATTCTTGTTCATTGTTATTCTGAATTCAAAATTGTTAAAAAATCTAAGATTGTAATTTTTTCTTTCTTTTTTTTATAAAGTTCCACGTATATCCACCCAACCGACATGGAGCCGTCGTGGCTCTGAGTTCGGGGGTGATAAAGATAAAGTATCTGTAGGTAAAAATTACCAAAAAAATAATTTGAATTACAAAAAAATTTCATCAAAATTTAACTACATTAATTTTTTAATAAACTCTCAAATATTTTTTTATTTATCGTCAATTTCCCTTCATTTTCTTATTTCTTGCAAATTCGAAAATTAAAAGACAGAGATGAAAAGCGTTTGGAATACCGCTTCCATCGTCTCTAAAACTGCAATTTTGGACTGTCCCTCCTTCAGTTGAACCCCGAATGGAATAAGAACACATAATTGTAATAAATTGCTGCGTGTATCATAGTAATCTATTGGTAAAATATTGACATGGAGAAACCGGAATATTTTACGAAATGATATATCAAGAATAAACGCAACAAATTATTGATAGCTAATGAACGTTTTCTACTAATTACACACGAGAACGTCTCAGAAGTGGCAGGCTGCGAAAAGCGAGGCAAAATATTTATTTATTTATTTATTTTAAAGAAAAGCACACTACAGAGAAAACTCCATTTACAGAGTGCTGACAAACGCACGAAGAACAAAAGTCACAATGAGTAAATAAAAAGTATACATATGCCTTAGAAAGCAAAAAGTAGACCACAGAGAATACATAAAATCATAAAACTTATGCAAACGTATATATAATTGAAAACGAAAACGCATAATCACAAAACTTTAAGACACACTATGACACCAAAAGCCGTATTTTTTTAAATTTAAAGTTCATTTCCAAAAAGTAAGGGTCAAAACGTCAAACACCGAGTCTAATGAAAAACACACCAGGAGTTTGAAAGTTTAAAAACGTAAATACACATTTGAGATTTAAAAAAAAAATGCAACACTTAAGATAAAAATAAATCAAACACGGCGCCAAAAAACTGGTCGAATACATAAGAACACGGAAAATCAAATAGCATAAAAATCTAAAATGTTGTAGAAAGGCAAAATAAAACATATCATGTATTTAAAAGATGCAAACATTTCGACTTAAAAGCACCTAGAGACATATGATGAATAAATAAACCGACTTGAAATGGAATGCAACAGAGGATGAATTCGAAATATATATGGGACGGTTCTTGACTCATCCATAATGCACATTACGAGAAAATATTAAAACGATGTGATTCAAATAATATCTAACATTATAAGATATTCATTTCTTGGAAAACATGATCAAAGGAGATGGAAATATTCGCATCACTTAGATACAAAGGAAAATTATTCTTAATCCAGAATTTTTAAAGCTCGTGCCTTGAAATATTTCTACAAAGAGTTCAAAGCGTGGTCGTTCCAGAACGGCTCAGCCGTTTCTAAATCTTTCTTGCTAATTTGATATTGCATTTTCCTCTTGAATTATTCCAGAAATTTATTGTAAATGACGAAGTATTTTACAAATTGAAATAGCAATTTATTCTTCCCAGAAGCATAATTTATGACAAAAAGGAAAGCAATTCAGCCGAAGGTAAATACTAAGTGGAGCATAAAATTGTAGAAAAAGTATAAAAGGTGCAGTCATTCTGTAAGTAATATTATTTAGCAAATTATATACGGCCTTCGTTGTCACTTAACCTAGCCTAAAATTGACACGGCCAACTTAGCACCAACTTTAAAATTAAATGTTAACGCAGTCATCAACATTTTAACCCTTCAATGCGTACTGTATCAAATTTGACGCATAATTTATTTTTCATGTTAATAATGAATACAAAAGTTTTTGTGCACTCATACACGCTGTATCAGATTAGAAACATCGTAAGAACCCGGATAATAATCATTCGTTGCATTTTCCACGGACAACACAGATCCCATTGATAAGTCAGTTATTCAATTCCTGATACACCTATTGACATATTTACGCCGTTTTTAGCGTTTAAAAGGAATCTTGCATCTTTGATGTTTTCATCAATTGCTTCTACAGGTATTTGCCATCTGATATTACTTTTAAAATACTATTTTTGTTTTATAAAAAAAAGAAATAGTGATTTGATACGTTCATTAAATTCACTTTAAGGTATCCGAACACGTTCGAAGCACTTTTTTTTAAAATTGTGAAATAGAAACACCAAAATATGTTTTTTAGATTCGAATTTAATAAAGACTAATATTAGAGTATGATTGTTGAGTATAAATTATCATAAATTTACAAAAATCTTGAATTTCTGCTGCTTTTTACAGGAAATTCAGCAAAACTTCAAATATGCTTTTGTAATAATTCAAATAAAACTAATACTAAATTAAACTACATACTATGGACTAGTGCTTGTACTAGAATCTTACATTTTTTGTAAAAATAAAAATTTTAGAGCTAATCGAACAATCATTATAAGATTTTCAGCAAATTTTTCATGTCATTTTTCAGATAAAAGACCATAATTAAAAAAATATTGTTACAATATACATTATTCTAGTACATTCACTAGAGACACATTTGAAGAAAGTGTTCACAAAATTTCAGAACAATCGAATGATAATATCTTGAGTTATCATGTTTGAAGTGTGAAAATTATGCATAACATCTAGTTCTGAGAAAAATCAAATTTCTGTTTTGCCACGCGCTTAAATTAAGTATCTAAACTTTAAAAAAAATTCCTAAAAATCTACTAACATCATATCAACTTGAAAAAATGCAGTTTAAAAGAATTTTTGACAGGATTCTGTCCTTCCTGTTTTCGGTTTGTTATAAAACAATTAATATCTCATCTTCTAATTAACGTACCGAAAAAAGCAAATATGTTTTAGAAAGGTAAATGAATGAACTATCCAAATCGTCAAAAATTAGAAAATGGGAATTTTGGCCAAAAATCGACTTTTCAACGTGTTCGGATACCTTAATAATATCACAATTCAATTTTGATTTTCTTGTGTATTTTTTTGTTGTTATGTGTGAACTTCCCGTGCCAAAAACATTTTTTATTTTGAAATTTAAAAAATCGTGCATTGAAGGGTTATACTTACATACGTACAGAATACGGGATGAGAAGAATTACATACTTTTCAAAGCCCTTATTGTGAATCTCATTGATATAGAATATTTTATATAAAAGTAAAAGAAAGAGCGAAAAGTTAAGTAAACATTCAACGAAACTCGATCTTAGAACACTGCATCGCTAAAGTTACATTTAAAGTAAGAAAATAAAGGTCAGTCGGCGCTAATACCACTCACGAGCCGTCAGTCTTGAATCTTCGAACCGAACATCTCTGCAGAGAAACCACAGGAAGTGGTCTCCTTTCGACTCTCCGGTGTACTAACAAGCAATGACGTTGCACCGATGTGATATGTGTGTTGTCGGGAAGCAGGACTTCACCGTGTGTCTTTTAAATTATTTTCTTTTTCACAAGAAGACACATAACAAGTTGGACATCACATAAACACATTACTAAACATTTAAAACACATCAATTAATAGACACCGAGCGAAAACATTATTTGAGAAAAACTTCAATCATCGCAGGGTGCCATTTCGCTTCCTTCCATCACCACACCAGTCTCACTCCCAATCCAAAGTCTCTTCTTGTTCTTTCGTCCGCCAGGGGGAGGAGAGGTTCGTTCTCACAACAACACACCCCCGAAATTGGAAATCGGACACCCCCTGCAAGCTCGGTCGGCATCCCCATTCCAGCAAAGAAGCCGCATAGACCCCGGAGCACAGGTGCAGATGTTACAACGTTTAGAGCTTCATATATAGTGAAAAAAGCCGAGCACGCATTTTAGAAGCCTTCCTTTCCACCACTGCATGTAGACCTACAATTTTGCTTTCACAATGTCGGGAGGTAAAATGGTTGAACCCAGTGCATAATTACTCAGTCAGAAGGCATTGGCGATGGAAAAAAAGGTACTCCAGCTTTAACAACTCTTCATTTATTAAGAAACTTGAACAACTTTGAATCAAACTAACCGGGTTAAAATATAGTAAACAGCAAGTGCAGTAAATGTAAACGTGATTAAGCAAACACGTATGAATCATAACATCATGAGCGCCAGCTGTTATGGTCAGACAGCGAGTCGAGCCTCCATTCAATTATTTCAATTGACACCAAGAGCCCTATTTCTCAACAAACACAGAAAATCTTACTGAAATCTAGAAACATTTAACTTGAATGGATTAGGGATCACGTCGGATACAGCGGTAATGAAACGGCGGACATACTAGCCAAGAAGGCAACACAGGAGAGAAACCACACATATAACCCAGTGTCAAGAAACAATATCAAGAGTCTGCTACAAAAAGAGTCCATCATCCGCTGGCAAAAAGAATGGGACAATGGAGAAACAGGCAGGAGTGTTCACAACGTTTTGCCTGAAGTCAAGACAACTCCTATTCCGTGGTAAAGGCCCGAAATAATGTTCGTCACGGGCCACGGCCCATTTCCGACATATTTTAAACGATTCAACATCAGAAACAGCGATTCCTGTGGCTAAGGAAACCTAGGAAACCCCTTACACGATGCTACAAGCTGCCTGTTTGCAACCTCATACCACCTAACAAAACTGTCAGCTGACCTAGAACCACTTTGGTGGAAAAGAGTTATGAACAACAACAATTCTAGGGCGAAAATCAGAAAACTCATCCACTTCATCGCGGAAAACGAAACACTCTTTTTTTCCAAAAGATGGTGACAACAGCTAGCCACAGACTCAATTAACCATAAGTACTCATCTTCTTTCATACAGAAAGCACCACCCTCTCAAATTGAACAACACAAAGACTTGGAAGAACTAACAGTTAAATCACTAAATATTATATTCTTTTTTCTAAATGCTCTCTTTTTTGTATCCTTATACATAAAATTTAATTTTTTTTTGCTCTGGCTTTTTCAATAAAGTGTCACGCATACCCAACCAACGGACAGGGAGCCGTCCTGGCTCCGAGTTCGGGGGTATGCTGTGGTGTTAAGCTCCAGTACAAGAATGAGTGTGCAAGCGAGACTGCTTCATAGTTCTTTCTACTCGCTTATAAAGCGGCCTAAGATCAGTTCCGCAATTATAGTCGATGCCGTCAGGAGTCGCCACAACAGTTCTTTACTAAAAGAGTTTTGGATCCAATCAGAAGAAAAGAAGTCGTCTAATATTCATGTTCGGTTTTCTTCATCGTGATCCGAAGCACCACACGCGCCAGAATGTGCAATGCAAGCATCTCCATTAGCACAAGATAATTAACAATATCTCCACGATATTCTAAATACTCTACAACATCGTAAAGATGTCGTATGAATATCGTAGTGCATCTTGTGTTAATAGAGATATGAGATTGTCGAGAGGAGTTCACTCACGCCGGTTCAAATCGCGATTGACCGGTGGCTTCATTAGAGGAGGAAATGCCTTGTTTCTACGGGTTGTTTTGAGTGAAATGTGTAGTCCCAAGAAAGTTTAGAATTAGCAGAATATAAAAAAGAAACATGACGCGGGTATTCCTCATACAAAGAAATGAACAAAATCCAAATTTCACGAACGCTCTGTATATATTTAAAAGCCGAATTCCCCCACAGCTGAAAGCATTTACCTGTAGCGAAAGGGCGTCTGCAGTAGAGAAGACGTGGAATCGGCGATGTATTCTTCGTAGCCTTCCTTGTTCCGGACCTCGCACTTCATCTAGAAGAAAATTAGACACCAAAATTATTTTGTGGAAAAAGAAAGCTTTCCTTCTATGTAGGCAGTTAAAGAAAGATTGAGAATAATTTTTTTCAGCAAGTGATTGAAATAAAATGGCAAAATACACTGTGATGCAATAATATATTCTCTTCGAATTAATAAAGGAAAAATTTTTTAAGCTTTCACGCCCTCATTTGGCAACAGTGAAACGACAAATGATGATTGGCAGAACAATCTGTCTGGTTGGCGTCTACTTCATGATGATGCATGCCCCCACCATTTTTTGCCCAATATTTGGTCAGACAGAATGTTGAATGTTTGCCTCATCCCCTATATCGTCCGGGTCTAACTCAGCTTGACTTTTATTTGTTCCCTCGTTTGAAATCAAACTACGGTCCAGATATTTAGCTCATCAATTATTGGTTTGAACAGGGCAGAGGTAATATAAAAGATAAGTTCCAGCAAATGCTCCAGAACTTTCAGATTCTTTCGGCCAACTCGAAGGGCACTATTTAGAAACAGTTCATATCGATATCGAGCTACACTACTTAATGTATTCTATGAATAATAAATATATTCTCATCCATTTTTGATTTGCCTGCTACATATGGGCAACGGGTTTGTTCCATATTTTCAGTTATATCATTTCAACAAATAATATTTTGACAATGGCGTTGTCGAATTGCATTATACAGGGTGATTAAAAAATACATGACAAAACTTTAAGGGTAGGTCAGGCATGCGATAAGTATACAAAATCGTATAGGAACATGAGTCCGCGAACGTCATCTGGAGACAGCAGATGGCATTTGAATAATACAGATTTCATAAGAAAATTCGATTTCGCTCGTAAATGGAGGCTGGTGTGGCAGGTGACCATTGGTGACATATCTAGACGCCATAAAAGTTATCGAAATCGGTCCAGTGGTTGGGGCTGGGGGTTGTCGGAAGAGATGTCCCCACAGAGAATATACAGTGGAGAAGGGTTTTTTTCGATTTCTCTTGAAAAATGGAGGGTGGTAGGGACAGGCGACCAATGGTGACATATCTAGACGTCATAAGCATCCATATGAAATAACGAGCTTCCTAATCAGTCCAGTGGTTGGGACTAGGGGACTGTCTGAAGATTTCTCCCCACAGAGATTGTACAGTGGAGAAGTATTTTTTCCGATTTCTCTCGAAAAATGGAGGGTGGTAGAAGCAGGCGACCAATGATGACATATCTAGACGACATAAGCTTCCATATGAAAATAAAACTCTTCTAATCAGTCCAGTGGTTGGGGCTCGGGGACTGGTCCGCTGGTTTTACCAATTATTTTAAATATGTACGTGTGAGTTTTAAACAGATTGATGAGATTAAACTCCTATTTCAAAACAGTATCAGGGTTAATAAATTATTAATTATATTGGGTAGAATAATAAGACTATATAATTAACATGTAAAGGTAAGTAAGTAGTTGATTACATAATAATTCATGAGAGTTTCTTAAATTTATTTTAAAATTTAAAATTTCCTCTAGTTGCTTGGAGAATTCTTCATTTTTTAGGGGAAAAAACTTTTTTTTAACGCGGAAACAACGTCAGGTGTCACTTTGAGGCACTTCTCCTTGCCCATACACAGTGCAAATCTCACTCTTGGCTTCGGTGGTTTAAGCATTTCGATTAAATGCAAAAGGTAAATGGTATCGAAGATACTCAGTTTGTCCATTTGGCATTCAATTTTAATCATCTGAAAAGTCATAAAATAACAATGAAATTAAACAATCAAAACATTCAATCTTGTAGAGCATTAAATTCTCTTTCATATAATATAAATTAGTATACCAGTGCATTATAAATATGCGTGCGTTTTTAAATCGGAAAAAATGCTCATGAATTATTACTTAATCAATTTTATATCATCTTGTTCATAAACCTCTATGCGAAATTTTGAAAAATGTTTGTTTCGTATCTTTTTTAAACAATTCGTTTGAGTAGAAATTTTCGTCCTCATCCATATTTTTTGCTGCGTTAAGTTTGCCATCTATTGGATACACCAAATATTGCGTAGAACAGAATCCGATTAAATTCCATCGAAAGTCCTATTTCGTGTTTTTCAAGCTTAAAGGATATTTCAAAGAAGCTAAAAATATACGTTAATGTATTGATTCAGTCGACGAGAGACATTCCATTCCTTGAAAACCTACGCGTTTGAGTAATGTCTTTTTGCATCAGAAATAATTTCGAATGCTTTTTCAGATACTACAATGCTATTAAAGAGAACATAGTCTATGTCTTGTCCTCTAAAGGCGATTTTCTATAGAGGCTTCTTTTGTTGTTAATAAATTTTATAAATTCTGTGGGAGAGACTCTGAAGTATCACAAATAACAGCCAACGGTAACTAAAGCTGACAGCTAGGAGCGACAGAATCGCCGGTGAATGACATCATGTGTAATGATTCTCGTCTTATTCCTACAAAAAGAGCTAAATGAGATTAAACATCGTTTATTTTCGAAAAAGGGTGTCATTAAACAAAATATAGATTGCTTATGTTGAAAATAAAATTCCTTTCAGGCATGTTAATTATTTTGAAATATTTTAGGATGACACTTAGAACTATTTAACTCGACAGAATATAGATCACTGGTGTTTAAAATAGAATTCTGTTCAAGTACATTATAATTTCGAAACATTTTTGGATCACACTGAAGACGGTTTAACTAGGCATACTGGCGTACCCCGTAGCCTTTTCCGTTCTGTCAACTTTAGTTGATGTCTGACTAGAGTGAAATCATCGCAAATTTAGAAACATTTTCGGATCACAATGAAGACTTTTTAACTAAACATAATGGCGCACCCCGTTGCTTTTGCCGTTCTGTCGACGTGAGTTGACGTCTGACTAGAGTGAAATTATCGTAATTTTTGAAACATTTTTGGATCACATTGAATACTATTCAAGTAGGCATAATGGCGCGCCCCGTAGTTTTTGCCGATCTGTCGACATGAGTTGACGTCTGACTAGAGTGAAATCATCGGAAATTTA
>BGPR01002095.1:168778-196620 GCA_013235015.1 Araneus ventricosus
TTACCTCACATTACAAGGTCAAATGTGACGAGTATATAGTACATTTATCTCACTTTATAAGGTCAAGTGTGACGAGTATATAGCACATTTACCTCACTTTATAAAGCCAAATGTGACGAGTACAGTACATTTATCTCACATTATAAGGTCAAATGTGACGAGTATAGTGCATTTATCTCACCTTATAAGGTCAAATGTGACGAGTTTAGTACATTTATCTCACTTTATAAGGCCAAATGCGACAAGGAAGATCGAAAAATTGCAATGTCCCGGGCACCATTACTGCTGATAATGCAATTCCTTTAGAAGCTCTAAACATTATATAACTTTGACACGAGTGATAATATCATCTTCAGAAGCAATATGACGTAATCTCTCTTAAATTAATTTCAACCAGACAGTTCGCAAGGTGTGAGAGTGTTCACCTTCTCTATGGTGGCATTCTGCGATTCTTCATCGAGCCAGGCAGTGTTACTGATGATGTCGATGAAAGTGGCTTTCAGAGAGGACACCAGCTGCTTGGCCTGAAAGAAAAATTTAACAAAAACAATTTTTAAAAACACATTATTTTTATAAGTGTATAAAAATAGAATTTTTTCAATTTCATTATTTTCGAATTTTCTTTAGTCTTGAATTTACAATTTATTATTATAAATATTAGGGAATCTTGTAATCATTTTTTCTTAAATTCGCTGCCAGGTGGCGCCACAAATATGGATTCAGAATTTAATTATTTTAATCGATTGCTTAAATTCTGAATAATATGAAAAAAATGCTTTGTCATCGCGAAAACACAAATGTAAAAAAACTGAGAGCTGTAGCACATCATGAAGGAAATGAAAATCGATCACAACATCCCATCTTTACTAAAATGAAATAAGACAAGTTATATAAAAATGTGTAAAAGAGAAACAAATTCTAGGAATGGCGAGAATAAAAAGAAATCAATATTTAATATTGCTAAGTAATCTGTACTTCAGAACATCCAAGTCGGTGCCATCTCAGCAGCAATCTTAAACTATACCACAATTCTTTTTGAGAAGGAATACTGGTTTCAAATACAAATAAAAAAATTAACTGATAGCCAATTAACTGACTGGAATAGAGAATACATTTGAAATTGCTTGCTGTTCTCTTTTTCATTCATGTTCAAAAATCTATGGGTTGTTTTTCACATTTCGAAAGAATCGATATGATAAAGAAAGAATCAATATGGATCTAAAGATTCTTTTAAATCTTTGAAGCTTCAGGAATTCCATAAAAAAAATGAAAATATCTTATTTAGAAATGGAGCTGCAAGACGTAAAAGATTGGATAAAGGATAATGGATTGAAGTTTTAACTCTGATCGGAATATTGGTTTATATGACCACTAAAGTGAAGGTTAAGGGTATTCAAATGATGTTCCTGTTAGAAGGTTAATCTTCTTGCATAGGGAACATCAGAAATTGTACCTCAATTAAAATGCGCACAATGGACAGGAATGCGCACAAAGTTTAAGTATCCAGAAAAGGGAATTTCCCCGGTAAAGACTCGTGACTCGAAAAGAAAGTTGTAATTAGAAAATTTAAGAAAGTTAAAAGATTATTTAAGAAAGTTAAAAAGTTAAAATATCACATACACTTGTAGAGAAGTTATTTTCATATTTATTTACGAAAAAAATTTAAGAACAATAATTTTTATTTATAATTATCTATTCTTAATTAATTTATTTATTTTCAAATTTTAGGCTCGCAAAAAATCTTCTCGTGATGAAAAAAAGTTTTAAACCCGGATTCTAACATCTCTGGAGTCGTGTTTTCGACAGCACCTTCTTTCCTTCTCAAAGTATGGAGCAGAAACGAACGTTACAGAGTAAAAACGCAATACTTGGAGAATTCTTCTCCCTCTACGAGGAGAGGCACCGTTTCTTCTGGCGCTTTCAAGGAATAGAGAAAGATCTAAAAGGAATACAATTAGATGGTAGATGGATTTAGATATCGCGTACAAAATTAAATAAATTAAGGGTTATATTTCGCCGCTTAACAAGCAACACCACTTATCTCATTTTTTTTAAATTTCAAAGAGGAGAAAAATTCTCAATTTTTCGCAACCAGTAACGAATATTTCTAAACTTTTTTCGCGTCTGTTTGGAACATGCAGTTTCATGTTCATAGTAGATTTTTTTAAAAATTCAGAAATATTCGTTATTCTGAATATTTCAGAAATTCGTTTTTCTTAAATATTCATAAAATAATAAAAAAAATATAAATATGAATATAAAAATAAATGATAAATCATAAATATGAATATGATAATAATGAAATGATAAAAATAAAATATGAAATGATAAAATATAAATATGAATAATAAATATGAAATGAAAAAATATAAATATGAAATTAATAAATAATACATATAAATACTGAACATACATGAATAAATACTGAATAAATATGAAATGATAAAATATAAATATGAATATGATAATAATGAAATGATAAAAATAAAATATGAAATTATAAAATATAAATATGAATAATAAATATGAAATGATAAAATATAAATATGAATAATAAATATGAAATGATAAAATATAAATATGAATAATAAATATGAAATGATAAAATATAAATATGAATAATAAATATGAAATGAAAAATTATAAATATGAAATGAATAAATAATACATATAAATACTGAACATACATGAATAAATACTGAATAAATATGAAACGATAAAATATAAATATGAATATGATATGAAAAATAATGATAAAATATAAATATTCGAAATATGAAATGAAAATATAAATATGAATATAAAAAAATTCAGAAATATTCGTTATTCTGAATAATTCAGAAATTCGTTATTCTGAATATTTCAGAAATATTCGTTATTCTGTTGGTTGTCAAAAATTCATTTGCATCTTTCTCTTTGAAATTTCAAAAAATTGAGATAGGTGGTATTGCTTGTTAAGCGACAATTTATAGGCTGAGTTGGCGGAACTGCTGTTCCGCATTGCCTATGCCGCTCCTGCTCATTATTAATGTCTTTTTGTTTAATTAATCTTTATTTTTTGAACTTAATAATAATTAGGCAAAGGTTAAGGGGACATACGACTCTTAAACCTCGAAAAAATAAGGGAAAAACTATCAAATTCGAAACATTGTATCTCTGAAACAATACATTTCACAGACTCACTTTTTTTCTAGAAATCTATTCTATATCTATTCTTTCTTTTATAGTACACCAATTTTCAAACCTTAATAATTGTATGTATTTATTTGAGAGAGTAATAAATCTGGGTATAAAGTTTTTGAGAAAAAATGAGATAGTCACCTTGCGCGCATGATTACGGATAAAATATTGGTCTAAACACAATATTTTGGGTATTTCAGTAATCGAAACAATCTGTTTAAGAAAGTGAACCGCAATTTATTTACACATAAATTTAATTTCTATTTTATATACCAATTTAAAATAAAGTGTTAAAAAAAGTTAAAATGTCAACTTTTCTATCCCCCACAAAACTTCTTTGGAGAGAAAATGTACAAAAATTGTGATTCAACTTGTAGAACATAGCGTAGTAGATATTCAGTAAAATTTTTATGTAAAAATATTCAATACTCCTTGAGATACTTGTGAGCGCAATATCAAAAAAACACATTTTGATATACAGCGCTTTAAAGATATGGCACTAATCAATGTTTACGTTGAATAGCTGATACATTTTGCTGATACATTTTCCTTCAGAAGTTTCATAATTATTGGAATTCTTTAGCGCGGATTGTTTTAAATTGTTCAGAAATAACTGGTGAATAATATTTTTTCAAAAAATCGAAAATTTTCAAGATTTAACAGTCGTATGTCCCCTTAAATCGGGCTTATTCTTAATATGTTCAAATAACAGGTGAATGAATGACTCCTACCTTCTGCTCCACTTCCGCCGGGTACCCGTGCCTGGCGTAGTAGGCGGCGATGGCGTTCCCGAACCAGGATCCTACGAGGCTGACGCACCCCTTCCAGCGGGAGGTGTAGGTCTTGAGCTTCGAGTGCTTCAGCTCCGGCGTCAGCAGCGTGTAGTCCTGGAAGATCTGGCGGAAGGGCATGCTCATGAAGGACATGTAGCTCAGCACGAACTTCCACGACATGTAGTTCGCCAGGGTCCTGCACACGGACAACACATCCAGGTCATAAATTGTCTGAACGCTACACATATCCCAACTGCTCGATAGAGTAACTTCAAATTGCGCTTAAAAAATTCTATGAAGCATATGAAAGGTGTGAGTGGAAGTTTAGTCGCAATTAATGAAATACTTAATGATTTATAAATAATCTTCTAGCCTTGAAATGTTCATCAAAAAAAATTTCAGACAGCCATGAGCGAGTGAAGAAATGCAAGCCTTTTTCACCAAATGATAAAAGACTGAACAACGCCAGCGAATTTCAGAAAATACTTTGAGAAGGCGTTGTGCATTTTTTATCACTAAAGAAAATGAAAAAAATTACAAGCCAACAAAAGATCGGGAATATCTTTTTTCAGAATAGCCATTCAAAATAAATTCAAAAGGGATATTTTTAATACAACTATCACTATCGAAAAATTAAATTTATTTTAAAATGTTACTGAGATCAGAAATAATAAATTATTTTTAGTAATTTTAAAATAACTCATATAAAATCCTTATCATTGAAAAAAGATAAAAGAGATTCATGAATTTTCATTGCGCCATCTACAAGCTGAGTACATTAGGTGCGCGGTAGGACGATCTTGATCCCACCTTTAACAACAATTACAACTGATAAGAGAATTATATTTTTGAATAACTATCTTATTTTGAATTGAATCCTAAAAATGTCCTTTCGTTAAACATTCTATCCGAAATGCATTTTCTAGCCCTACAAATCAAAAATACTATTACCAACAAAAAAGACATACTTTTAAAATTATTTTTAAGAAGTTTTACTTAATTTCGAATGCTACTATATTTTTTTTTAAAAATTAGAAACTTTGAAATTTCCGCTAAAACAATTTTTCCAGTAAAATCCCACGAGTAATATTATGAAAAAGCATCTTAACCCTTCACTGCATACTGTATCAAATTTGATACATAATTTATTTTTCATGTTAATAATGAATAGTACGAGTGGAATTTCTTTCCACTCGTACACGCTGTATCAGTGTAGAAACATCATAAAAGACCGGATAATAATCATTCGTTCCATTTGCCGTGGACAGCACATCCTATTAATGTCTAGTCTATTGATAAGTAGTAATCGGTCATTCAATTTCTGATACACCTATTGGCATATTTACACAGTTTTTAGCATTGAAGAAGAGCCTTGCATCTTTGATGGTTTCGTCAATTTCTTCTACAAGTATTTAACATCCGATATTACTTTTAAAATACATTTTGCATTGTTTTATAAAAACGAAATAGTGATTTGATACGTTCATTCAATTCAATATGATAATATCATAATTCTATTTTGATTTTGTGTGTGTGTGTATTTTTTTGTTGTTATATGCGAACTTCCCATGCCAAAAAAATTTCCCATACAATATCTATCGTGCAACTTCTTCTAACAACTTCCCATGCAATATCTATCGTGCAACTTCTTCTAACAACTTCCCATACAATATCTATCATGCAACTTCTTCTAACAACTTCCCATACAATATCTATCGTGCATTGAAGGGTTAAGAAAATTGGAACAGACATCTGTCCCTCAGTGGATCAGTCGCAGGGAAAGCAATACCTCGGAGGAGTATTTGACAGCAGCGTGCCCAGCTGTCTGAAGTACTCTTTGCAGTGTACCAGGACGTACAGGCTGGAGGTGTCCAAGGGAAGTCCGAGGTTCCGGAACACGTACGACATCAGGCGGCTCCATTTGATCTAAAACAAGCCATGGAAGAAGGATTGGTAAATCACTCAAACCTACCAAATATAGAAGCTACTGAAAATGTATTTATCACTGTAAAACTATTCCTTCTAATGATTCAGACGCTTTCAAAATATTTATGGACCTTCTGAATTATTAAATGGGGGAATTAATTCGCTTTAGCCATCTTGTATCTCAATATTTATGGTTCTTCGAGAAACAAAAAATATGATCGTGTACATTGATTTTGTAAAATTCATCTTCGACTTGTTAAAATTTTATAGGGTTTAACTACAGTAATCAAGCAATGTCAAAATTATTCGCCGTCTTGAAGTGTGCCTAAGGAAAGTCATCCGAGAGAAAAGAGTTAATTGCAGCAGAGTTTGTACAGATTCCTATTAACTTCTTTCATTTCACATCAGTATTGTATTTTTGTTTGTTTATTTGTTTCCATCCTGTGACAATACTGTTCGTTTTATAAGGTGTGCCCAAATGAAAAGGAGATTACGGTTATATGCAAAGAAATCTTAATAACAGTATTCTAAATACAGTTCATGTGGAACAGTACAACTATAAATAATCGCCATTGACACTGACCCCAAAGCGTAGGAAGGGAGTGGATGGCTTCAGTATAGAAACTGCTGGGTGACAGATGCTTGGGCACCCACTATGCCCAAACTTTGCCATGAACAAGCTTTTTTTGAATTATGTGATGCACAGTTCCTTTGCTTATCGACAGTTCAACAGCAATTTCACGTGTGATGATCCGACGATTATGCCGTAAGAGCTCATCCACAACCGAAATCGTGGCACTGTTGGTCACTATGTGCGCCTACCCAGCGCGTGGCAAGTCCTTGATGTTTACGTGTTCCGCCTCATAACGCTGACGCCACCGGAATATGGTGCACCGAGACACTACTATCCGTACACCTCTTTCTCCTGCGATAAATTTGTGAAGCATGCTCCCCTTCTGCGCGAACAAATTGGATAACTGCTGGTTTGTGCTCATCTGGAAGAATCCATCATTCACTGAACTGCAGAAATAACTCTCCAGAAATGAGGATATTGATGCGAAGCCGTTAACTAGGCAGGTGCAATTGGGAATACCAACACGCCATCTATCGGCTAGCACATTAACTCACTGGGATTTGATACAACGCCGATACAGCTACGGTCTCCTTTACATTTGGGCACACCTTTTATTTGCTTTGCATTCAAATTAATTATTCATTCTAGTACTGCTTTTGTTGCATATTTTATAAATCTTCCTATAATTTTGCTGATATCATTATTTTCATTATGGCTTATCCATTTGGAAACTGATGTAATAAGATTTCTTAGAAGTCTCTTCATCAGGTATTTATACATCAGTTGTTGTTTACTACCAGACTAAGAGTACCTCTCAGATGAAACCCAATCGAGTTCCACTAAAAGTGCTGCAATTCACCATATGCTGAAGAAACAACTCCTCCTCATTTTTTAAAACCACTTCAGACGTGGTGTTCGATATTCCGGACATCAACTTTGAACTGCTCCTATTAATTCAATAACTGATTAAAATCTTCGTTCTTCGCAAAATTGAGTTCTGTGGTGAATTCTATCTTTCGAGTAATTTATTGTACACTCATGTCCATAAATTAAGGATAATGAAGTTCAGGCAAAGAAAGAGACAGAAGCAAAACAAATTTGACTTATTTGTAAAGTCTATTTATTAAACAAAAGGTAAAGAGAAAAAAGATGCTATATGTTTGACATAATTAATAAAAATTGCGATTTTTACTCCCTGGGGCAAATTTCAAAAAAGAACCTATTTACAAAAAACAGTATAACATGGTTAGTATGATGGTTAATACGGAGTATGTCTCCCGGACGATGCAATACAGGCCTTACAACACCTAGGCATGCCGAGTATCAAATTATCAATCTGATTTTGGGGAATATTACACCACTCATCAAGCAATTCCCTCCGAAGTTCCGGTAGACAGGTGGGAGGGGGTTGACGGGCTGCAATTCGTCGGCCAAGCATATCCCACACATGCTCTATTGGATTCAAGTCCGGTGAGTATGCTGGCCAATCCATACGGGTGATATCCTCCGATTGAAGGCATTCGTCTACAATGTTTGCACGGTGAGGACGGGCGTTGTCATCCATAAACAGAAATTCAGCACCCATGGCGCCCCGAAACAAACGTACATGTTGTTCCAGAATGACATCCCGATAGATGTGGCCTGTCATCGCTACATTCTGAACATGCAGGTCAGTTCTGGAACCAAGAATAATTCCTCCCCAAACGAGCCATCCTGCACCACCGTAACGGTGTCGTTCAATGGTGTTCTCTTGGTGGTAACGGGTACCTGGCGCTCTCCATATGAAAGTCCGGCGAGAATCAGACTGCAAACTAAACCTGGACTCGTCGGAAAACATCACACAAGACCACTGTTGCGGTGTCCACAATGCATGCTCTCTACTCCAGGCTAATCGCATGGCGGCAGTGAGTTGCGGTAAGTGGAACACATCTGACAGGCCTACGAGCATATAGACCAATGTGCCCTAAGCGTCTGTACACGGTCTGCCTTGAAACTGTCGTACCGGTAGCTGAAGAGAGCTGACGAGACAGGTCTGATGCTGTGCTCCGTCTGTTTCTTTTGGCAGTAACTGCCAAATACCGGTCCTCATTCGGCGTTGTAACTCGGGGGCGACCTGTGCTGTAACATCTACTCACATTACCATCATCTTGGAATCGTTGCCAAAGCCTGGAGATGACACTCTGGGCGATTCCAAGTTCCTCGGATACTTCCAGCTGGATACGTCCACATTCCAGTCGTCCGATAATTCAACCACGTAAAAAATCATCCAAATGCTTCCTTCGTGCCATAACTGTGCGGTTATTGCACTGAAAGGCTTTTAAAGCGCTTGTGAACAATTTTACTTCTTTGCCACCATTCCTTATATAACCCTCTCTTACACTCTCGTCATTGTGACGTACTATCCGTGCCATCTTTTGGTTTCCTGTAATTTGCATATTCTTCTTCAAGATGTGTGTGATAATTCTACAGGTGAAATTTTTATTTTAGAGTTCAATTTCTGTGTGATTCTGAATTATCCTTAATTTATGGACATGAGTGTATTTAATCCTTTTTTAACCATTTAAAATGCTTGTGCAATATTTTATTATCCGTTGACAACCATTTTATAAAGAAATCTTTTTCAGCTGAAATATCCGGTATTGTCCGGATGCCGGACATCGGATAACTTTTTTAATTTTTCACCTACAAGCTTAAAATTTTATTCGTGATACCCTTTGTAGTAGTACACAGTACACCAAATGAAAAAAGTCTCACGCCATTATTAATTAATTCCAACTGAAGGGGTTAATAAATTTATTAAAAACACGCTTTTATTGGTGTGTTAAAAAGGAGAATTTTTTATTTTAATAATTTTCATCTTCTTAGTCTTTATATAATTTATAATTCATTATCTATATACAATATATAGATAATGAATATCAATATGCAATATTTTAATATCCTTTGACAACCCTTTTTAAAAGAATCTTTTTCAGTTGAAATATCCGGTATTGTCCGGATGCCGGACAACTTTTTTAATTTTTCACCTACAAGCTTCAAATTTTATTTATGAGATAATCTTTGCAGTAGTACACAGTACACCAAATGAAAAAAGTCTCATTATTAATTAAATCCGACTGAAGAGGTTAATAAATTTATTAAAAGCAGTTTTTAAAAACACACTTTTGCTGGTGTCTTAAAAATTAAAATTTTTTATTTTAATTATTTTCATCTTCTTAGTGTTTAATTTAGAATTCATTATCTATATACATACAATATATAAAACTTAATATGTGTTTGTATATATGTTAGTTACAGCATCACTTTAGAACGGCTAAACCAATTTTGTTGAAACTTCATACACAGGTTCCTCATTAACCGACTGAAAAAGTACCGTAGGGGTAAAAAGCCCTAACCCAGTCCGTCAGGGTAGGTTGCGGAAAATCTCCAAAATGCTTGTAAAAAATAGGCCGATTGACATGCTTTGTGATTTTGATGAAACTTGGTACACATCTCCCTCATTAGCCGAGTTGAAGTACTGTAAGAGTAAATATGTCCTAACCCAAATACACGTGATAATGTATATTATGATAAATCTTAATGAAAGAAACTGTTTGTACTATTAATTTATGAATCATTTCATAAAATAATTTGAGAAATATTCTCGGAATGAAGTAATATTTAAAAAATTATGTTAATTATAAAATAAAATAATAATTTCCGATCTTTTTAACGATTTTGACCTGAAAAATACCGGTATTCTGCTTGTTATAAATATTATGAAAACATAAAAAATGCCTGTTTTCTTACATTCACCATTAGGTAGCACCACGTGTATCATTTTACAAAATTTATTTCAATTGTTCGATTAACTGATAGGAAATTAAAATGGTGTATTGTAATTTGTTAAAATAGTGCATTATAGAACACAAAAATATACAAAATTTTGAAAATATAACCAATCAATAAGTGATTGAAAAATCATTTACAAAAATCTTTACAAATTTGAACAAGTAAAGTTAAATAAAAAATATATAAAAAGAAATTCATAAGTTTCTGGTGTCGTAAAAATATCATCGATGTAGAAATGTGAGGAAAAAACCTTACCTGAGGAATGTGGTATTCTAGATCGTCAACAGTTATATTGTAGAGTCTACTGTCATCTTCCGTGGTGTCATTGTTTTCTTTGTTTGAATTAACCAAACACTGCTGCGAGATCTGAAATATAACATTCAATAAATTTCAGAAAATATGAATGCAAATGTCCCAAGAAAAACAAATGATATTTCTTAGATATGAAGAAAATAATTCATCCCGCTTTCAGTAGTTGGTTTCAGAATGCACATATTTATGTATTTTGTCAAATTAAACAATCTTGAGACGTTTTAGTTCCTATCCAAAATAATTTTCGATCTTCTGTACCCAGAAGCAGTAAATAGGTTGGTTTTATTTTCAAGAAGGAAATTTAAAGGTGCCCATGGAGAGTGAGGTTTTAAAATTTTGTAGGAGTTTCTGAAATGCATGCTCAATAAATTGAATTTCAACAGGCATCCCGTGTTCAAACTCTGTTAATTCTCGGCGAGAACTCATTACCACGCAATTCGACCGAAACCTGTAGCGCCAACACTCTGACTCTTACTATCGTTTTCACGCGACATGAGCGCCACTGCTGTCACATGACATTTTTGTACATTAGACTATATTATTAGAATTATAATCATCCTGGACTTATCAAAATGTTTCAGTTTCCTAAATTTTATTGAGCATTCACCTTTGGGGAATCCCAATTGGTAACTGTTGCCACCCATTTTATATTTCGCACTTCCTGTTGTCTTTTCTAATTATGTAACTTGTTATTCAGCTAGCGATACTGGCAACGAAGAAGAATTAGTGTAGAATTTCATCCATGTTTACGTTTTGATATAATTCCTGTACATAAATGTAAAATAAATAGTTTATAGATTAAAGATCGTCTTCAGTCACAACAAATTGGCGTCCGTGGACAGGATAGAATTCTGCGTTCGAAGAATTCAGAACTATAAAATGTGCAGGTACGAATAATTTAAATTACTGCTTATGAGTTACGATATGAAGTTTACGAAAGTGATTTAAATTTCAGAAAGTATATTCACTTTATAAACAGACATTAAGAATTTATTGTGAATCATTTTAAGAAACTATTTTAAGTTTCATGTGAATATGGATGCTTTGAAAACAAAACGAAAGTCGTTAAGAACTTCATTTACGGCTACGGCGAACAAGTTGAAGGAATGTTTGGCGAAGAAAGAAGACGCCAAGGATGGCGATAAGTTGCGCGCAATGAACTCTCAGTTAGAAGATAAATTCTTACGTTTAGATGAGATTCAGAATAAAATTTCGTCGTTACTTTCAGAAAATACTGACACTGCTGCCGAATACGAAACTGATTTTCAGGCTTCAGAGGATTATAAAGATAATTTTCTTGAGCTTAAATCCAAGTTAGAAACGCTATTAAATAAAGATTCTGGATCTTTTTTTGGAAAGGGTCTTCGAGCTTGACGTGGTAAAATTAAACACCTATTTGAATTAAAGATGTTTTCTAGTGATCCCTAAGGAATTTTGACATTTTTAGGTGTATTTTAAAAATTCTAATAACTCCAGAAGGAACTGACCTATAGACAGAATTCAAGTAAACTATACCAGTCATGGTGCCTGATTTAAAGGCGTGCTAGATTGTGTTCCAGTTTCCAATAACAGCTGAAATTCATCAAAAGCGAATCGAGCAGCTGAAATTAAGATTGTGGCCAGGAGAACCTCTTGGTGCAAATATATGTCCACTTGATCTCCTTTCACTGGTTCTAGAAAAATGCTACGACTGGAAAAACCCTCAGTTAGCCACCTCTGCGATAATACAGAAACAAAATTCAGAGAAGCATTGGAAAGCTTAAGGGCGCACAAAGAAAAGTTGCTGACTTTCCTGAGCCATTGGTGAGTCATGTTTGCCAGAAAATATTCTGCGAGAGCATGGGAAAGGTAAATTTCAGAAGGTACTAGGATGCTACAAGTCAGAGATCCTGGAAGAAACTTATGTGCTTTTACGTGCAAAGTCGAATCAAGAAGAAATGATATGTTTAAGATCGTGAAGATTCAGCAGTAAAGATAGGGAAGTGGTGCTATGCAGAAAGATTGTCAGAAATCGGTCCACCAAGATGAACCCACTGCGGCTACGTTAATTTCAAGTACAACTGGTGCAAGGCAATTGTATTTTGTTGACCCGCCTCATCTAAATCCAAGACTGTCAAAGGTTATCTGATATGAGTTATGAGGACAGAAAATCGCAAGTTATAAGAAAAGATGTATCCTCTGATTTGCCCTTAGGTTGGACATTTAGCAAAAGGTGTCATATTGAATGCTTAATTTTGCAGAAACGGAGGCTTGACAGCTCATTACACTTTTGCCCCAGATTGCACTGAGAAAGGAAAGTAATTTTTCGTCTAGGACAGAACAGCCAAATGAACGAGATCTGCAAGAAACACTGCTAACAAATCTTCCTCTGAACATGAAGAATATCTGTGTATGATCAGACTGCAAGAGTAATAGAACAAAGTCATTCATTGTTGGATGATGGATCCCAGCGGTCTATATTGAAGGAATTTGGCTGAGAACTATTCCTTACTCCATCTGGAAGGGAATATTTTCTCAAGGACTGTTTGGAGAATTTTCCCTGCTTCTGAGCACAAGAATGCATAGTAAGCAACAAGCTTAAATCGCAAATATTTCAGCTCCGTGTCTCTTCTCTGAGCAACAAAAGAATAATACTCTTCCTGCCTAGATACATGAAGGGTGGCTGCAGGCTTGTACAGAGAATAAAACTTGCAGATGTTGGAAGAGATTCACCACCTATGAGTTCTTCTGGAGCTGATATACTTGGGGAAAGCATTTTGACTGGCAGAATAGAAATATTATCTTCAGGAGTATCTCTGCAGTTGAGACCTTGCTGGGTTGGACAATTTTGGGGCTGAAGAAAAGGGAGAGTTATTAACCTGGTCACATTAAGCTTACCAGAGAATATGGACACGTGCCTAAAATGTGGGACAGGGGCTGGGCATTACAAGTCCATAGAAGATAAAATGAAAACCTTCTTGAAGAAACTTTGACCATTTTAAAGGAAACAATTAGGATCTGTGAAGATCAAGATATGAAAGTAGCTTTACTACTTGGCTAGCTGGACATCTACTCTATATGATAAATACGACGCAGCAGAATCCAGACCCTTGCAGCAACTAAACGTTGATAATAATTACTTTGAAACCTCAATAACGTATTTAAACAGTGGGAAGAAGGTATTTATAGAAACTGTCCCAATAAATCAACGCCAAGGAAATCATTACCTACCTCACCCAGGCCGTCATTAAGCCATCAAGCAATGACCACAAAAGTTCTTGCCATTTACATCATGCTCGTTTCAGAAACCAGGATTTACTCACTTGAATGAGATACTTAGTGTGGGCTTCAGTCTTACACATAAAATACTGACCTTCTACTATTAAAGATTTCGTTCTGGTGCCACTGAGTTAATTCAGATGTAAGTGAAGGCATTTCCTCGAGATACTTTGGTGAAGATAAGATGACTAAAATTTTATGGTGGGAGGGCCTGGATGCTCGAAAAAAAGAATTTATCGTCATTGTAAAGTAGTCTTAGCGTTTCCTCAGCCCTTTTCTTGCTGAATGCCACTATGTTTCCATCTAGAAGCGAGAAAAATTGCCAGACGAGAGCCTCAAGGAAGACAATTGGTCAGAATTTGAAAGGATTCTACGTGGACAATTTAGTTACGAGTATTAATGACGCTACAGAACTGGAACACTGAAATCGCTCCATAGAAATAATGAAAGAGCGCATTTGGTGCTGTTGAGCCTAATGACTCTAGGGAAGATCAAGATAAACAATGGTACTGGCCTGAGTTGGGATGTAGTCGGCGACTGAACGCTCTTGCAAGGCTACCAGCAAATGCAGATTGCACCCATGAAAAGCCTGTTACAAAAAGGGTGTTATATCTGTGATCAACAATCTGCTCACGATCGAGTTATGTTTACGGCTCCAGCTTTATTGTTATCAAATTGCTTATGCAGAAAAGCGGAGAGGAAAAACTAGGCTGGGACGAGTGTTGCATACTGAGGAACTGAACATAAATATATAGACTTTGAGGAAAACCTTGCATTTCATGTCATCTATTTCAATATCCGAAAGATTGTTGCTGAAAATTACGATGATTTCACGTTGCATCTTCACAGATGCTTCTGCCTACACGCTACGATGGCCTTTTTCTGCGATGTGAATTCGAAAGGACAAGTGACGGTCTTGACTCATGCAGCAAAGCTCGACTTGCTCCCATGAAAATCCACAATCCACGGACTTGAATTATTTGGGGCAGCTGGGCGCTCGGTAGACGCTCAAACGGTGGAAGTTCTATCACTCACGAACTGCTTCCAAAACTACTTGCTGGTGCGAATTCAATGGTAGTTTTAAGCTGGATTAAGAAAAGAGCTATGGAGATACATTCGTTGGAAATCAGTAGGAAATCTAGGATTTGACCAATATAGATGACTGGAGACATGACACCTGGAGGAGTCAACACCCTGACTTGATCTAGCTACGATGCTGCTGTATTGATCTGACCTCTGCAAGCAAATGGTAGGGAGGGTCCCCAGCTGCTGTAACGATGAAGAATCTTGGCCAATGATACATGAGTATCAGAGACTCCGATGAAGCATTTCTAGGCAGTAAAGAGTTGTGACAAATTTAGCCACAGGAAACGAAGTTAGATTTGAGATAGATTCTTGTCTTTTCGAGGCTATAAAGAAAATTCTCGAATGACTGCTTATGTTCTCCAGATTCTGCAACAATATTAGAGAAACTCTCTAAGTTAGTTAATTCACTTTCATGGAAAGAGATTCAAAAGGCAGAGAGCCTAATAAAAAATCATTGAATCGAATGGCCTCTGAAATACTGAAATGCAAGGATACGATACGCAGTTTTCGAGGAAAATGGCATCCTGAGATTCAAACAGACTGAATTCTCAGTCAAGATCAGAAGGACTTTACATCTATCCACAGTTTTTACCAGACCATCCTTCAAATGAAGACTGGTTTTGCATGCTCATAGATCCTAATGCACGCACTGGATGTAACGACCTTAGCAATTAAGAGAAAATTCTGATTCCCAAGATGGACGGAGTTGTAAGAGCAATTTTCGACAAGTGTATAAAAATGCAAAGGCTGACAGCTGCAAATTGCAGATCCGCTCTTTACCTCCCGACAGAATACACAGAGTTGCAGCCTTTTCAAATAACTGGCTTTAGATCTGGCCCGGTCCTCTTTCCTTGCGTGGTGGAGAACCAGCGTGGATGTTCTATTCACGTGCGCAGTATATCGAGCAGTCCATCTAGAATTGTTCATCTCTCTCACCAATCGTTTATGCAAGCTTTGAAGGTCTGGGCAGGAAGAGGGAAGAGGGGTTCTACCGCTTACACTTTGATAATGTTCGAACTTCGTAGAGACGGCAGAAATGCTTTGAAATCTTTGGACTGAGGGATTTCATTCAGAGCCGAATGTTCTTTAAGCTAGAAAATAAAATGGTTGTTTAGCCCTCCTTCCGCCCCATGGTACGGTGGATTTTGGGGAAAGATGGTTCGCGGCATTAAGAACTCCTCAGAAAGTGTTTGGGCAGAAACGTAATGCTAACATATGAAGGATGTTGACTTTTACTCTCGATTGTGAAGGGCTACAATAAATGCGCGACCATTGACCTATTTGTCAGACAGTCGAAAGGAAGCTACCAAAACCTCATTACGCCCTGCTCATTTCATCAGATAGTAAAGGAAAGAACATTTGATTTGAGATCTAATTGATTCTCAGCATATATTGAAACAGTGCGTTATCTTCCTGCCACGATCAAATTTACGCAAAACGTTTCTACAAAAGAATACACTTGCGAGAGTTATGTAAGAGTCTAAAGTAAGCTTCAAAAGGAAGATGTTTCTCAGGAAGAAATCGTCATGGATTGAATCAAGAACCCAAACCGAATGAATTGGCCTTTGGCTCAGAGTGATCGCGAATGTTTCCGAGCAAGAGACGGCGTGGAGCGTGTTGGCTAAATTACGACTAGCCAGTGGTGAGATCATACGACCGCTTCCAGCAAATTATCCTGTGGAGCTCAACGCTAGTGACCATCTCATCGAGAACACGAACTGATATGGCTGCACTGAAAGAGCCAGGCCTACTGCAGCTGATGTTCTCGAGGAGTAAAGAAATCTCGATGTGGCCGTCCATTAATTCTGTTAAAGACTGAATTTGTGAACTGTAATAATTTTTATTTTTTGTAATGCCAGTGTGTAATAATTTTGTTTATGTTTGTATTGCTTTAAGTGTTTGTCTTAGTAAAGGTGGAAAGAATGTTAACCCATTTTATATTTCGATCCTGTTGTCTTTTCTAATTATGTAACTTGTTATTCAGCTAGCGATACTGGCAACGAAGAAGAATAGTGTAGAATTTCATCTGTTTACGTTTTGATATAATTCCTGTACATAAATGTAAAATAAATAGTTATAGATTAAAGATCTCTTCAGTCACAAATTAACCTTGTTTCTATCCTTCGTATTTTTAAAATTTGATCATTTTATTCTCGTATTTTTATTGTTGTTAACTAATGACTAATACATGAGCACAAAAGCAACCCCTGATTTCAAAAGGGTATAATTTCAATACCAATAGCACTATTCGTTTTCGAACTCGAATTAAATTTAAATTAAATTTACGGAATTATGAATCGATGCGAGCGCCACCTGTTAGGCGAGAAACACAAGCAATGTCCTCGCAGACGAACAGTCGTCCAGAATATCCTTTTCTTTCATCACAAATGCATCTTGTGTCAGCAAATACCACTTCAAAATCGATTTTTGTGCAGGTTTATACACATTATTCATACATTTCAAAGCCCACTTCACCCGCACGACGCTGCTTGTCTCGGTAAGTACTATAAAACGCCAGCTTCTTTGTTGCGGGGTGAAAGACATTTTCCGTACCACTCTCCTCTACTTGCCGAAGCCATGACTTATAAATCTGAAGAGCAATATCTGGGAATATTTTGAGTTAACTGGGGGATTTGAATACATATTTTATCAAAATATTCAAGTCACTATTAATTCCGTGGCATCTTCAAATCAGGGACTGTTTTCCTGCTCACTCTGTTCTAGCAATATGCATCAGGAAACGATGAACCAAGAGCCTTCGTTTGAGATCTAAATTTCGACACGGATTGCTGTTTTCTCAAATTAGATCTACGCAAAAAATTCTGGTCTCCGCTAACAGAGAACAATAAGTGAGTTAAAGAGACTTACGTTCGTGATCATGGAGAATTGCAGCTCGAATCCAATGATGTCGAAGGAGTCCGCCTGCACTCGGACTTCTGGCACCCCCAGCAGCCTGAGCGTTTCAATGAGAAGCTTGTGGTAGGCTTCGAAGATGCGCTCCCGATCGGCCCCGGACACCTCCTTAGCTCCCAGGGGCGAAGACGCCGGGTAGATCTGGAGATGGAAACAGCCGACGCTGTATTTTCACGAAAAAATCGAGCTGATACTACATTTTAAGCTGGACATACACGGTCAGATCACTCCACGCAAATGGCGTGGTAGAACTCCATACCATTCCAATTTTCACTCCATCCGTTTAAGTGGGTCATTCACGGAGGGATACTGCGCCTATCTCTCCACCCGTTTTCCAAACGGGATCCCCCACCCGTTTCCAATTCGCCCTCCCTCACGATCCCATTTAAACTTTACGGCCCAACATTGCAAACTGATTAAGAACGAAGTTGAAACTCCAAACTTTACAACCACGCCACCCCAATTCTCATCGGATTTTCGCATTGACGAATGGATTTGGCGCGGCGCGACCGAATTTGCGTGGAGTGGTCTTACCGTGAATGCCTAGATTTACGTTTACAGTAAAGCACCGTTTATACGTCTTTCAAGAGACTGGCATAAAACGACGTATAAATGAAAAGACGCATAATCGAAATTTTAATAAACAACTTTGACTATTACAAATTTAATTATACTAATGGAAATTCATTTAAAAGTATTAATTTTTAAGATAGTACTAGTCTATTACTAGTTAGTATATAAAACAATGATTAAATTTTAAAATTAAACATTCATCATTAAAGAGAGAAAAATCATACCTCTATTGTATATATTGAGTATTAAATATACATTTCTTATTTTATGCGTTTTATGTGCATGCAGGTAGGCGTTTAAGGTATCCGACTGTGTTCGAAGACATTTTTTTGAAAAATAACTGATATATATATTTTTAATGTTATTTTTCAACTGCATATGTTTTAAAACTATGAAAATGTTGTAAAATTAGGCTTTCAAAATAATATTTAAAAAAAAAACTGAGCAGTTTGAAGAAAAAAATGACTAAAATATTAGCCTTACGCTAACAGCCATAGCCAAAATCATATTCTAAATATACATAAATCCTTGTAGGAGTACATTTTTATGACAGTTATCTGTGTTAAGCTCTAAAATCTTTCTTCTACTTCAAAATAGTTTTGAGATATAGCTGAACATAGTTACTAAACTGGTAATTTTTCATAAAAAATGCTTTTCATTTCTATTTAAGCAAAAGTATTAAAAATAATACTTGATTTTAAAATTGACCTTAGTTTTTAGAGGAAAACATCAAGCATATTACAGAAAATAATCTCAGAAAATTTCATATCAATACTTGAATAACGCTTCGAGAAATCATTGTTACGGTCGACAGTTTTCCTCAAAAATATCATTTCTCAGAAAACACATTTAAAATTTTCATGCAACATAAAATAATGCTTACAGTTCTGTAATAAAACAGATGTAACTCCATTTGTAATTCACGTAGAGTTAAAATTGAGACAGTTTTAGAAAGTTGGCTAAACAGGCTACAATATTAAGTTATAAAAAGTTTTTTGATAATTTCATCAAAAACGAAGATTTTAAACCAGTCGGATACCTTAATAAAAAATCATCTTTAAACGTCGTCTGATGTGCTGATTGTCTGTGAATATTACTCGCAGAATTATTGTTGGCATGTCGTGAGTGTAATTTGCAGAGTAACGCAGATACCAGGCAGTTTAAAATACAAAAGAGCTTTAATCCAGTTTACTTATAAAAAATAAAGACATGCTGCTGTCTTGCAGCTCACACACTCAATGACAGCCATCCATTCGACTGACTACAGCTACTCCCCTGATACCTTAAAAACACAAATGAACAATATATATAGATTGTAACAACCAATCAACTTAGACTAGTGCCGTAACTTCGGCTACGTCATGAAAATTAACCAATGAGATGCTTTCATTCAGTGACTGAACAAGTTCATTTGAATTCCAACAATTATGAATCGAATTAAGCTCATGGAATGTATTTCAACTATTCTTTTGGCAAAAGAAATGTGTTCGAAGGTTTTCTATGGAGTCGATTGAGACTTTAATGGAAGGTGGAATATCTGCTTCATTGTCGTTTAAATTATCACCAGAAAATTTGTCCTTTATTAATTAATCAATTGTGAATAATTTCGATGTTATGATATTTTATCACAAGTCACGTACTAGAACGAAGGAAGTTTTCACATTTTAGAAAGGGGAGGGGGAAATGACGTATAATCGAATAAGCGAAGGACTTTAACATTAAAATGAATACGAATGAATTGGCACTGTGATGAAACGACGTATAAATGAAAGACTTTAACGTTACTATGAATACGAATGAATCGGTACTCTGATGAAACGACGTATAAAGGAGAAACGTATAAATGGTGCTTTACTGTATACCCCTCTGAGCGGCGCAAACGTCTTTTTACGTTTTTCATGTTCAGTTCAAAAGCGGATAGCTCGCATTTATATGTACATTTTCTTAAACAATCATGGATGAAGTGTTCTTAAGATTTCAGAGATATAATTAAATGCAAAAAAGATCGATGCATTTACTTTAAAACTAAGTTTTCTAACCTGATAGCTAAAAGTGCAAAATAATTGGGCGCTCAGAGGGATACAGGGTGTTTCGAAACTCATGGGCATGGGGTGATAGAAAACATCTAAACAAGCAATTTTCACCACACAATGCATGGGCGAAGAACAAGCAGTGAATCGCTAGGAGGTCTCCGTTACTGTCACATGATAAAACGAAACACCAAACGGATAGAGGAGGTACTAAATAATTTTATTGACAGCATGTGTGGCAAAATTACAGAAACTGCTCAAAAGAGCGACCGCTTGTAGTAATGCAGGCGTTACACCTGCGACGTAGCGAGCGGCGAACTTTTTCAAACACACCTGGCATTTCTCGGACGGCGCCTGCAGGAACAGAGATCCTGGCAACTAGGTCAGAGTCGATGGGGCTTTCGTAGAAGACACTTTTCAAATGGAACCATAGAAAAAAGTCCAGACAGGAGAGATCGGGTGAGCGTGCCAGCTAATGTGTGGGCCCACCCCGACCAATCCATCACCTGGGAATTTAGCGTCTAAAGTGCTCCGCACATCCAAGCTGAAATGGGGTGGTGCTCCATCGTGCTGGAACCACATACGTGCTTGTATGTTGGCTGCAACAGGTTGAAGTAACTCTGGCAATACCTGTTGTAAAAATGTAAGGTATATTCTGCCGTCCAGTTGAAATGGTAGAAGGTTTGGTTCCATGCATTGTATGGTGAAAATTGCTTGTTTAGATGTTTTCTATCACCCCTTAAATTTTTGCCCATGAGTTTAAAAACACCCTGTATATAGAATCGAATATCAAATCTGCAATATACGAACTCTTTCATTGCTCTACTCGAGAAAAAACTTAGATTCTTTTAAGTTTAGCCATAAGATTACAATGTGATGAATAATATCCTTTTAAAATGGAATTCTAGTGGAGGAAAGTAAAGTGCCTTTCCCCATTTCATGTCACTGGAAAATAAAATCTGCGATCTCTTTCATCAAATTGTAGGTATACTTTCGCTCGTTTAGCAATAAATCTAGCCATCCAACATGAGGTGATGCGATAGGGTGAGTGAGTGAGTCCTTTTTATGGCACAAGGGCCAGGGCTGGCCAAGCTGCGCCAAACAATGACAAAATCTAGGCTTCTATAAAATAAGTTGCAAGGATAAGATTGCGATAGGAGATAAGAGTGAAACTATATTCCAGGGGATTTAGAGTTTGGTATCTTATCTCTTTAATTGGCCTGATGGCTGGGTCTCGGCTTTGGAACCGGTGGGCTGAAGTTTTAAAACCCGATTACAACAAAAATCCTTCATGTGCAGTGGAATCTCGCTAAACGAACACCTCTCTAACGAGTAATTAGCATAACGAGCAAAATAAATTGTAAAAAAATGGATCGCTTAAAGAGCAACGTTTCGCTTAACGAGTGACGAGAAGAACGGAAGTCCCGGATTGTGGGCCTGCTACATCACTCGAGTTGAGGGCTCGTTCCACTAGCATCGCTCGGTCGCTTGTGATCACACATTTTTTCAAACTTATGTTCAGACATATGATTGAAGCGACCAATGAGCCACCTTAAAACCATGAAGGGACCTGTCTTTCTCTCAGAGAGTTCGGAAATATCACTTCCACATCGTTACCTGTCTCAAAATTATCTAAAATATGTGAGATGGGGTCATTATGAGAACCCTCACTTCTGCTTGGAAGAAGCTCCTGCCGAAGAGCGTAGCCGAATGTGACTTTGAGGATTTGAGAGAGTACCTGTGGAGCCTGCAGTCAACGAGATTGCATCTTTGGCCAAGATCATGGGACTGGAGGTGGAAAATGATATCGATGAGCCTGAGGAAGACCACAGTCGTTAGCTGACAATCAAAGAGCTTACGGAATTGCATTGCGTTTCACAGCATAAAGTTATAGAGGAGAGATTGTCAGAAGAGGAGGAGATAATAGAAAAGCACGAATCTTCTAGTGCAATAAGAGAAATGCTGAAAGCATGGGAAACTGTTGCATCGTACATAGGCTGTAATAAGACAGTGGCTACGTATGCTGAAAATTTATAAATGATAACTCTGTGTCGCATTTTCGTCGAATTTCAGAAAAAACAAATGTCTCTAGATAGCTTTCTAGTAAAAAAGAACTATGTATGTATCATAAATAATAAATAAATTATTTCGATTTTTTTTCCAAATCGAATTCGCATTCCAGGTTGGTTCATTCCTCAATAAAAGAAAAGATGAAGATGATTTACGCTCTTTAACAATTTTATATATGATTTTCTTTAAATAAGCGTTATACATAAAATTCGTTGAGTATTTTTTTCGGCATAGAAAGCATTATCGTATTTTATATTAATTTACATGGGGAAGATTGCTTCGCTTAACTGATAAGCTTCTGGAACGAATTATGCTCGTTAAGCGAGGTTTCACTGTACATGGGTCTGGCGCACGTCGAAGATTAAAAGCTCTTCCGTTGGGTCGTGCGGAAGCTTAACGATGGGTGCAGGTTCAGGTATCGTCTTCGTCATCTCACAACGAGGACTGCACCTGAGTAGGCATTCCCGAAGTGACGAGGTTTGTCCTAAATTAACCCTCGTATTGCTTCAAATGGGCCATACTCTTTAAACCCGAGGCAACTTTTATCTCCTACTCCCTTTAACACCGGGCCTTTTTGGGAGGATGTGACATGAATTGGACTCTCCCAATTTAGGTGGTGATTTACCTCGCTATCCCATCCAATGCTATAACCTTCCTTAAGGTGCAGGGTAATGGGCTGTGATAGGCAAGGAAAATTGGACCCCCTACCGCGCTTATCTTCGAAGCGATCTCAGAACCTCACCTCCCCTCAAAAGAAGCCAACCGCCTGAGACCGGCTTTCGTCGATGTTAAGGCGAAATTTCTAGACCGCCTCTACCTATGTGAGACAGATAACTAAAGTAAACTTAATTTAATTTCTTAGTTGAGATAGATTAACGTCCCGTTTCCAAGATACAGGAGTGGTACTTTGAGGTGATTGGAGAAAACAGATGGATTCGTTCTACGGGGACAAGAAATCCTAAAGGTTAAGATCTGTACTGCCCTCAAGAAAAGAGTTTTAAAAGTTCTCACGGTGAGGATGTACTCGGAGGTGAAGGAGGGCGAGTCGGAGTACATGTGGAAGAAGACCGGCGTGTGGTGGACGAAGAGCATGGCCAAACGCCACTCCAGGTTCATATCGCCGGAGGACCAGTCGGCGTCCAGCACTGGCCAGTGGCCCACCCCCCGCTCCGACAGGAAGAGGCGGAGCACCTGGACAGAGTCGTCCTCCAGAGTGTCTGCAACAGAAAGTTTCACATTAATTGACAGGGTTTAACTGAGTCTCTCCGCCACTCCGGTACTGAAATGTCTACTGATTTAAGGTTGATAAATTTATTACAGAGAGTCCCGCTAATCGGGACTAGTTGTGACCGGATCACCAAAAGTCCGCATTTAACTGTATTTGCCTTAAAATGAAAGTAATACAAGTTTATATGGGTAAAACGTTTCCTACATTTCAATTTTAGTTTTTATACTACTATATACGTAGACCTCAGTTTATAAGATACGAAGTGATGTAGGATTAACAAAACAAAACATCTTCGTACATAATTAAAATACATACAGTGGAATCTCCCTATAACGAAATCGCTTAGTTCCAGTTGAAAAATTCGCTATAGAGAAAATTTCGTTATGCGGAGATTAGAGATTTTTGCAGTTATTTAAGTAAATGTCACAAAACTTTTAGAATGTGCGATAAGTTCAAAAATATTTAATTATGACTTTCAATTAAAAATGAAGTAATATTTATTATAAACTTGTTAAAATTATACTAATTTGTATTGTTTAAACAAAATGCTCAAAAGTGAAGACAGTTCACCAATTTAGAGAATAATATGTACTAGTACGGATAAACATAAAATGCGTATTGTCACATTCATTTGCTGATTTCACCACCACTCCACCTCGATTCTTGGAATCTTGACCTGTATAAATGTTGCTTCCTCTGTAGAAACCCAGGTCCCCACAACTGCATTACCCTTCGCATAGCATTCTATAGTTATTTGTTATCGCTGGAACGAACAATGCGAGTGGTTCCAGAAACAGGCACGTGTGAACGGTTTGTTTGGACAGAAATTAGCAACTTTCTTCAAAAATGACAAAAATCGAAAAGATAAGGGTCTGAAAAAATTCGTTATAGGGAGACAACCACTTCGTTATATGGAGAATATTTTGAATGTTATTTAACATTCCTATTAAAAATTTCGTTATAAGGAGAAATTCGCTGTAGGGAGACTTCGTTGTAGGGAGACTACTGGACTTTTTACAAAAATATTTTTTTTTAAATCCCGACCGGATTAATCGGATTTACGAACAAGCGAGGTCCGGAATAACGGGACTCTACTGTAACAATGTTTATGGTTTTATTACTACTCCATTCCTCAACTCTTGTTTGTCATGAGAACTCATTAGAAATCTCATCATAATACGGTTCACAACCATTCATTCTGTGAAACTGCAGCTGTTTCCCATGGTTGGAGAAATGATTTGTTTTTAACATTATCACATTTAAAATTTTATTTTCTCCGAGTCTCATATTTTAGGAAAGTTTGCAGATATGCAGGTGCATGAGCACAAGAAACAGAAGTCTCACACTTCTAAAATAGTTTTTAAGTCTTAATTAATTCGATTATTCTATTATAATAGCATAATTTTCAATTTAAGAACTGGAATAATAGCAGTTATTACGTAATTGTTGTTAAATTGCAAAACATTCTTCAGAAAAAAGGATTTTTGAGCAATCTTTAAGTCACAATTTATTTGCTTAATTAAAAGATAATAAATTCAAACTATAGGTAGGAAAAGGATTGAATACTGAATAAATATTCACTTTTCAGTTGTTTATAAGTCTGTGATTTTAATAAGCTCTAATGCTCCATATTTTAACACGATTTCATGATTACACACATTTTCATGATTATACATGTACTAGGGTAAGTCATTAAGTAAGTAACAAAAGATAAGAAAAAAATAATTTACCATGCTAATCACTTGGAAATAATTTTATTTTTCAACATAATATCCACCAATGTTGATACACTTATCCCATCGTTTTATCAGCTCCCCAATTCCATCTGCATAAAATTCTTTTGGTTGCTGCCTCATCCACAGTAGGACTTCGTGTCGAACGTCGTCACCATCTGCAAAGTGTTTGCCTCCACGATGTTGTTTTAGTGGACCAAACAGATGAAAATCGCTTGGGGGTAAGTCTAGTTGGTCAGTGCATCCACCTTACAGTCCAGACTTAGCCCCAAGCCATTTTCATCTGACGACGACGATGACGATGAGATTATGACGACGTTCAACACGAAGCCCTACTGTGGATGAGACAGCAACCCAAAGAATTTTATGCAGCTGGAATTGGGGCACTGATAAAACGATGGGATAAGTGCATCAACATTGGTGGAGATTAGGTTGTAAAATAAAATTGTTTCCAAGTGATGATCATGGTAAATTATTTTTTTCTTATCTTTTGTGACTTACTAAATGACTTACCCTCGTGCATGCATAATCATGAAAATATTGACAAAATGCTTTTTGACAAAATAAAATGTCAAAAATAATGTTTTGGAACGTAGTCAAGCGAACAAGACAAGTTTGTGTCACGCGACCTCCTATATCATGACCTAAGCGGACTTTACGTAGGACAACCAGCTTATTTTGTTTGGTAGGCCACGCTTTAGCTGTCATTACGTATTTATATGGCCAATGCGAATCGTCGCTGAGCTACGGTTAAAAAAGCAAAAGATTTCACGTGAAGCATGCATGAGACATACGGCCCGAAAAAATTGCTTTAATTGTGAAATACACTTGCTTCACCTGGCGATTAGCGTGTTAAACAGGGATAAACAGCATTGAAGATACAACATAGAAAGTCATAACACTTGGATATCATTAAGATTACGATTAAATGAGAATCAATTATTTTTCATAAACAATTAAGCTCGAGATGCAGGCAGGATGTCTGAACAGAGTACTGTTCCTTTTCTAATCCATCTAAAGGTGTAGGAGCCTTTTGCAATAAGCCTAAAAGATACCAGGATGACTGGAAAGTCCTAGATCTTGAATTGCCCTTACATATGGTAAAAAGGGGTGATATATGCAGTTCAATTAAGATATGCCATATACAGTGAGTCCTAAAACTGAGTATATACTTTAAAAGTTTAAAGAATTTCAGGAATAACAATCTAAATTTTATATTAAAATAATCGAATCATCCAGTGTCGGTACTATTGCCCATCCCCTACCGTTAACCGACAGGGAGCCGTTATGGCTCTGAGTTCGGGGGTATGTGTGGAGATATGAAATAAAATGCTCATCCCCTACCATTACGTGAGAAAAATTATTTTAATTTATTTTGTTTTTTGTTTGTTCGAAACTTTAAAAGATATGACACTTTGTAGATAAACTATAACAAAAAATTAAATACACGCTCAATGAATTTGTCAGTTTGCCCTTCAGATTTTTAAAAAAAATTCTTTAAAGCATTCGTAGTTGCTCTTAACCATATCATTTAATGTTTAGCAGTCTTTTACTAATATGATTATTTTTAAAAAGTAGGAAGGAGTGAAGAGTTATTCTTCAAAAACTCATGAAACAAACGCTTTAAGGAAAATTCCTGACAACGATCGTTGTTTAGTCATCAAATGGTCGAAATATGACAATCCTCTTTGGAAGAAGGGTCTCAGCTGAAACTATTTGACGCGTTCTTCATTATACAGGATTTCACGGTCCTAATTCAAGCCACTTGTTAATTATATCAATAGAAACAAAAAAGAATCTTCATCGCAAAAAAAAACATATTTTAAAACTGGAATCGTTCTGGAACACTGTTCTGTAATGTCTTGGCCTAAGTGTGACCAAATAATTCAAGCTTAGGTTGGCCTAAGTACTTTTATTCACTACAACAATAATTAAGAGATACTTCTCGCAGAGAAGTCTTGATTAAATATGATTATTTACAAATATCAACAAAATCATAGTTCTAAAACGTCCAAAGTTCCATTGGCAATGTAGTCCAGGAAGACTAGCAATCATCGGATGGATAACTTCCACCGATCCACGTGATACCAAACCACGAGACTACCAAGAGTGCTCGCAAGTTCAAGAGCCGAGAGTTCGGGGATGCCGATTCCTCGGGGTTGTCTATCAAAGTCCGACTTCAGTCGGGACTTTCAATCCGCTGATCACACAGCTTTCTTCGGTACCCCGGAGCCTGAACTCGTTCGAGAGTCCTCCAAAGGAATTCAAATCCCAATCCCCCTTTTTCTCTCCGTTCCTCAGTTTTTATTCACTTCTCCAGGGGGTGGATGAAGTGGTGAAGCCCCTCCTATCTTT
>BGPR01002096.1:0-19096 GCA_013235015.1 Araneus ventricosus
GCTCTCAATGTTTACTTAAAATAAGAGTCTCACTTTGTGAAAAGGCTTCCATACATAATTGTGTTATCGCTCTTTTGGAGACTTCTAAGGCTTGTTTGGCAGTTAAATTTTTAACCATACGGTTTAGATAATCAATGGCGGTTAAATTTTTAAACAAACGATTTAGCTACATTAGCTATTAGCTATTTAGCTACAGTTAGCAATTTAGCTACAGACAACTCTCTATTATCCGCGAGCAAATTATCCGTGCTCATTCCGGACTCACAAAAAAATTTAAAAAGAAGCATTTTCACGCTTATCATGCATGTAAAATCGATGTTGATGTTCGATCGAGAGAATCATTCCGTGAAACTAATGAGCAGTGACGGCGGAGGCTAAAGAATAGATTTTTTCTTTCTTCCACTACGTGCAACCTCTACCAGTTCAACCCCTAATTTTCCGAGAAATTAATCATCCACTTCCTGCTAACTCATTCTCGTACGAACACGCTTCTCCCTGACACGTCATCCTTTAATTTCTTCGTCCTCTTTCACTTTCGCACGTGTTCCTTTAGTTTTTGCGTCTTGTTTATCGTCAGTTAGTAGCGTGAAATTTTTTACTGGTAAAATTGAGTGGTGTGAAACGAAAACGAAACGTTTTAAATGCTAAACAAAAATTAGAAATCCTTCAAAAACTTGATAATGGAGAATCAGCTAGTTCTGATGCAGAAGATGTACTAAATGAGGGAAATACAATTTCTCATTCTGCTGCTCTACAATCTGTGGAAACTTTGTTAGATTATACGGGACAAAGAGGATTTGATTACGGTGACATTACTGCGGTTCGTAAAATATGTGTCGATATACGACAAGAGATGAACAAACAGCAGAAGCAAAGACTCATTACACATTTTTTTAAGCAGCAAATATTAAAACGAAAATTTCTAGTTTGATGTTATACAGCATGCAAATGTAAATAATTTTTATATTTTTGTACTGATGTTGATTTTCCTTTCATAAAAAGAAGTTTTCGGATTATCAGTGTTTTTCAATTGTCCGTGCGATCCCTCCTGGTGATTAACCCGGATAATCGAGAGTGCACTGTAATTACAATCGTTCCATTTGGGCTTAAGCCGTTTTAAGAGGGGTTTTTTTCTTTTTTTTTTACCGATTTAAATAAAAAGAGTTGCTCGAACTCAAAGAGCAAAGAATTCAACGTTTTCTGTACTAAAACGGGAATTGATTCGAAACTGGCACTCGTTACACTATCCAAATGGATTTGGCGACTACCTGAATCGGAATTTTCCGGAAAACGGTCTGTGAATACAAAATGAACAAACCAGAAAACTATTCCATAAGAAAAAAACCGTTCTTTAACTTATTTATTATTCGAAAAGAATGGGTTTTTAAGTTCTACTCAAAGAATCCATTTCAAGATGACCAAAAATAAAGAAGTCGTAACAAAAAAAATGGTATAGATGAGTTTTCCGTTTTGGTTATTTGGGATAATGTAGAACTTCCACGCCCAAGACCGATTTCCTGCGTAATGCTTCTTCAAAGGGAAACCGGAAGTGGATCCTTGGCATAAAAGTTCTGAGTACCCAAAAGAAGCAAAGCAGAAAACTCGTCCTTAGAGAAATCATAACTGATTTCTATGAAATACTTCTAAATTTGCCCATGATTTGTGGCATTTGTCACGAAATTCTAAAAGATAATGGAGGCAATAAAATTTTTATTTAAATATTAATAAAAATATTTAAACTAATTAATGAATTTTATAAAATTAATTAACTTAAATTAAAAGGAAAATGAAAGTATTCTAGACTGCGCAATTAATATTCTTTTGTAAGACACCATTAAACAGAAAAACACAGTTATTCAAGACTTACCTTTTTTCATTTATAGTTTGTTTTTAATTTACTACGAGAGCTGGAGAATATTTTTAACTGTCCCCCAATAAAAAGAGGTAAATCTTTCAGTTTCAATTAATTTCTATCTTTTCTATTAACTTTCCTAGCTAAGAAAGGAATATTTTTTTATGTGAGTAAACCGAAATAGCAACTAATGATCGAAATTTTTCTCGTTTATGCCTTTAAGCTCCTCTCCTACTATTTTCGCCGATGTTCATTTCCAAAAAGAGGAAACAGATTCATTGCTATTTTTACTGTCTCAAGTACACATACATAAGGTATTCGTTAAAAATTCAATCCTTGATACTTTTATGAATTCCTATGTTCTAGATTTTCAGGGAATAAAAATCTTTAAGGAATTTCATCTATTTGTTTGTGCCTGCACTGCGTATGTAAACGTCTATGTAGGAGTTAGATGGATGAAATTTGGTATATAGTTTTAACATCAAAACTACATATCTCTATCAAACTATGGCTTAAATTCATGAATTGGAATAGATACACTTACTCACCATCTTTCACTTTACTAACTAGCTATTCAAGTTTTTGAGTTATAGTGTTCGCATGACCGCAGACAGACAGACAGGCAGACTTCCCGTAGACGAATTTTGTACGAAATTTGATAGTAGAAACATAAAAATTATGTGTCAAGTTCACATACCAAATTTCATCCCTGTATCTCTAATAGTTTTTGAGTTATCGTGTTCACAGACAGACATAATTCCAAAATTGTGTTTTTCGGACTCAGGACTAAAACGTGGAGATTCGTCAAAATCTCGAGTTCGAATTTTTTGACGATTACAATACTTTCTCTTTGTATACTTCGTATACGAGAAAGTAAAAACTACACAAAAAATTAACATATTTATAAATATTTGTTAACATACGCATTGGCATTCAAATAAAATGAGACTATTATTCACACTTTTGATTGCTGCATTTACTCACGTAACACGATGCCTCTCATTTCCAAGGAAGGTTTAACCTACATTTTTAATTATTGCGCTTATTTACATACTCTTTACCATAGAAAGTACTAATTTCATTGTACAAGTGCAGTAAAATAAGATTAAGTTAAGAAATATATCGTTAACAATATTTTCCCTTACAAATAATAATTCTCAAATATGACAACGAACATTTGCGTTCTAGTCATAACTTTTTACTTTCGTTTCAAACTCTCTGTACCTGTAAATCATCTTACAATGTACGCTCTTATTCAAATTTCAAAAGGTGATGTTAACATGCCTTGTTCGTACTTTAAAAAATTATCGTAAGATCTGTTATTCTCATTCCTTGTTTTAAAAGGGATCATATCATTATTTAGAAAGGATAATTTCGTTTTGTTTTGGAGTAGAACTTGGATAATTCGAATTAATGTCGGCTAATTCGTTTTTTAATCGATTTCGTCGATAATTCAAATTTTGTTCTTGTTCCCAGAATTTCTCATTAAATTAATGTTGAAGCATCGTTTTCAATTTGGATTTATTTTGGTTAATTTGATGTCAAAACTAAAAACCAATTTTAAAAATGTTTTTATTTCTGAATTAATTCTGAATGAATTTGAAGTCCTTAATTCAAAGGGCAATGCATGCAGTGCTTCTTTGATTGAATGCAATGCTGTGCAATGTAATCAATCAAAGAAGCAGTAAAAAATTCTCACTTAAAAATACACTATTAACTCATCAGATGTGAATTGTACTGCTTATTTTGAAGTTTTATTGTATGATTGTTGTACTCAAAGCGCTATATACTGTTTGCTTATAAAAATTACTTACTTATTTATTGAAATTATTATTTTTAAAATTATTTAAAAACTTTTAATTTTAGTTATTATTACTTTATTTATTAAAATTACTTATAGGTTATTTATATATTACATATTATTTATTAAACTGTTAAATATTAAAATATATCTTCATTGCTATTTTTAGTTTAAAAATTGTTGTTTTCGCTTTCTGAACTCATTTTTAGGTCCATTTTTTTTCTTCGTTCAAATATTTAGATAATTCGAATTTTTATAGTGGTTCCAAAAGCTAGAAATTAGCTAAGTTCCATTGTAGTTAGTTGCAGTTATAATAGTATAAATCATTACACGTCCTCCTCTATTTACGATTGAGTTCAGTTTCGAATGACAGGTCGTAAGTTGGATTTTTATTCTTCGACACTATTTTCATCCAAACAGGTTATAAAATCTATACAAAAAACACAACAATTCCTTCTATGTTCTTGCAATTATTATACATAATGCGAAAAATAAATAATGTGTACTCTTATCGTACGCTCCGTAAACAAAAATACAGTTTGAAATTACATTTTATTTTGAAATTTGTCTTTTGAGGTCGAATAAGTGTAATATGAAGACTTAAATACACTATGCTAGTGATATCCTTAAGTGGGAGTATACTAAAAAGTCGAGGAGAAGACTTGACTTGAGGGTTATAAAAATCTATACATAATGCACAAAAATCCCATATGTGTTCGCATAATTATTGCACATGATGCTGAAAATGCATAATATGTACTCTACTGTACTCTCCGTAAACAAAAATGCATTTTATTTTGAAATTTATCTTTGAGGTCGTAATCGCGATGGTCGAGCAGGTGTAATATGAAGACTTAAATACACTATGCTAGTGATATCTAAGTGAGATTATACTAAAAGTCGAAGAAGCTCGACTCGAAAGTTATAAAAATCTATACATAAAGCACAATATCCAATTCTTGTTCACATGATGCTGAAAATGTATAATATGTACTCTATTGTACACTCCGTAAACAAAAATACAACCTGAAATTACATTTATTTTGAAATTTATCTTTTGAGGTGGTAATCGCGATGGTCGAGCAGGTGTAATATGAAGACTTAAATACACTATGCTAGTGATATCCTTAAATGGGAGTATACTAAAAAGTCGAGGAGAAGACTCGACTCGAAGGTTATAAAAATCTATACATAAAGCACAAAATCCCTGTGTTCATATCATGATGCTGAAAATGTACATAATGTACTCTATTTACCTCCGTAAACAAAATACAACCTAAATTATATTTTATTTGGAAATTTATCTTTTGAGGTCTTAAGTGCGGATGGTCGAGGAAGTGTATTATAAAGACTTAAATACACTATGTTAATGATATCCTTAAGGAGGGCTATACTAAAAGTCAGAAGAAGACTCGACTCGAAGGTTATAAAAATCTATGCATAAAGCACAAAAATCCCATCTGTGTTCACATGATGCTGAAAATGTATAATATGTACTCTATTGTACACTCCGTAAACAAAAATACAACCTGAAATTACATTGAGAAATTTATCTTTGAGGTCTTAAGTGCGGATGGTCGAGGAGTGATATTATAAGACTTAAATACACTATGCTAGTGATATCCTTAAATGGAGTATACTAAAAGTCGAGGAAGACTCGCTGAAGGTTATAAAATCTATACATAACAACATCTGTGTTCGCAAAATTGAAGTTACATATGATGCTGAAAATGTATAATATGTACTCTATTGTACACTCCGTAAACAAAAATACAACCTGAAATTATATTTTATTTTGAAATTTATCTTTTGAGGTCTTAAGTGCGGATGGTCGAGGAAGTGTATTATATAGACTTAAATACACTATGTTAATGATATCCTTATGTGGGAGTATACGAGAATGTCGAGGAGAAGACTCGACTCTACTGACTTTTTTTGAACGATTTTTGAGCCTTGCGAACTCACCTGACAGTGGGAGGAGGTCGCGGCCGGCCTTATAGCTGACTTGGTGTTTACAGTCGTCGAAGCCGGGAGGGGTTGAAGTAGTAGCAGTCGGAGCGGTGGTTGAACTTGCCGCGAGTTTGGTGTGCTGTGGCAATACTACTGTCATAACGCTCAACATCGAAGAATGTGGTGGTAGCGCGTTACATCGAAACAACCATTTGCGCATAAAAGGTCTCCAGTGGGGGCACATGAATATCTCTCGTTCTACAGGCGGGCACCAATTCAAGAAATTTCGCGGAGGGATCATGTCGTTTTGCGCGACCGCTCCTGTGAGAGCCCGAGCCCAAGACGTCGCGCGCCGCTCACAGAGGAAGCAGCGATTCTGCCCAAATAATCGATAGCTCCTGGTGTGGGGGTTGGCGCTTTCTCCGCTCACTTTGTGACTGCGATTTCAGCAAACACTCGGCATCGTCCTGCTGCGGTTATTGGGTGCGAATCATCTGTTACTACAGGCTAGGGATGGGAAAAACCTACAGGTTTTAAACCGAAAAACACGATTTTTATTTTGCGTTTCGTTAAACGGGTTTTTTTCGGTTTTACTGCCAGTTTAAACTACCGGTTATTTTTAAGGGGACACGTTACCCAATAAAATGGCCAAATGTTAAATTTTATTTTATTACTACCTTATTAGATCTTGCTAATGAGATCTAAACTTTTTCTCAGATAGAGCTTTCAAATTTTGTGTACTTGTTTATCGTTATGCATATGATAACACTGTGCATGTAATCAGCATTCAGTTGGTTAGTTTTTTTTTGTATGCAAGATATAAATATTTTTAAAGGGACACATTACCCAAAAAATGGCCAAAATATCATATTGGCTCATTTTGTTGATCTTGTCTTTCTACTAATTGTACCAAAATTTCAAATTTGTACCTTTTATAATATAGAAGCTATTTATTTTTTTATTAACGATGGCCAATGATAAACATGTGCAAATGACAACTCTAACTGGCTTTTTCTCCATGTTGGACTTTTCCGCTCTTTCATGTTTTCAAAATGCTAAGGGTTTTTTCCCTTTTTAGATCGAGTTTTCACATTTTGTGTACTTGTTTATCGTTATACATATGATAAAACTATGCATGTAATAAGCATTCAGTTGCTTAGGGTTTTTTTTGTATACAAGATATAAATATTTTTTAAAGGGACACATTACCCCAAAAATGGCCAAAATATCATATTGGCTCATCTTGTTGATCTTGTCTTTCTACTAATTGTACCGAAATTTCAAATTTGTACCTTTTATAATATAGAAGCTATTTAGTTTTTTATTTACGATGGCCAATGATAAACATGTGCAAATGACAACTCTAACTGGCTTTTTCTCCATGTTGGACTTTTCTGCTCTTTCATGTTCACAAAATGCTAAGTGTTTTTTCCTCTTTCAGATAGAGCTTTCAAATTTTTTGTACTTGTTTATCGTTATGCATATGATAAAACTGTGCATGCAATAAGCATTCAGTTGCTTAGTTTTTTTTTTTTTTTTTGTATACAAGATGTAAATTGAGGTAGTGCTAAATTTCCTTATTTTTCACCGCATGAAACATTAAAAAATCTATATTTAAGCGAATATTAGATGCACCTTAAAATACATGCGCAGTTTTGTGTAATATATTTCACAGAATCTTCAGATAAAATTTAAAGAAAAAATATTCATATTTGAAAAAGTAGTAGGGATTTTTTAAAATTGAGTTTTTGTTAGAAAATTTAAATTTCAAGTTAACAAGCCGATCAACTGGATTTTTTTTTCTCTTTAAGATGACTTTATATGATTGTTAAGTTTTAATAGTATGAAAACTTTTCAATAATACTTCAAATAAAAAAAAAGTTCGGAAGGTAATGTGTCCCCTTAAATCCAAAAACCGGGTCAGAATATAGGCTCGATTTTAGGTTCGACTAGACTAAAATTTACCAAGTTATAAAGCTTTTCATCATCTTAGGCCAATCACCGACAACCGCTTCATCGAGGCGTCTGTTGGTTGGCGGATTACTGAAAGAGTCTTTATGAACAGATAAATATTGGCCAATGGATTGATTTCCTGCAAAAACAATACTAGTAAAAAATTTTGTCTGCAAACGGCGTCTGTTTTTTTTTTTTTTTTGTAGCCAAAAAATATTTATCTTTAGTTGGAAGTTCTGTGTCGTCCGAAAGATTAGTATCTGCGTTGAATGATGTTGTTTCCGATGAGAAGTGCCGACTCACGGATCAACGCATTGCTGAAAGAGTCTTTATGAGAAGATTAGATATTGTCCAATGAATTAATTTCTTGTGAATACAATGTTAATAAAAAATTTTGTCTATAATACTTACTTATTGCAATAATTACTAATTTATTATTATTACATATTGCATTAATTACTTATTTACAATCATTACTTATAACATTAATTAATTATTGTATTAACTAGCCACTCTCGCCGCCCTTTGGGCTGGTTCGCGATCAGCACTCACTTAGCTCAGCACTGCCCCTGCCACCTCACTGTTTCGAGGCTCTCAGTCAGTTCTTCAGTCTTAAATACTGCATGAAGATCAGCGGAACAGACCATAAAACCATAGCAGATTTCATATTCTTTGTAGACAACAGATTCCTTTAAAATTGTAAAATCTTTCAATAAACCTCATCTAATTGTAATGCTTTGTATAACTTTTTCACGAATTTCGAAATGAAATTCTTCAGATCCATAAATACAGAATGATATCGCTCTAAATAAACAGTTACCATCATCTGCAATAGGAATTTTACAATATTTTTTACACGCCATTTTGACTCAACTGTTGGGATCTATATATTTTAAATAATATTGTCAAACCTTCAGACAGTTCGCCAGCTCCAACTACTCGTCGGATTTCTATAATTTTTATTTCATATAAAAGTTTTTGACGTCTAGATATGTCATCAAGAGTCTTCTGTCCCCCACCACCCCCATTTTCGAACAAAATTGAAAAAACATTTATCCACCATATATTCTCTATATGTCTAATATAATAAAACTTTCAGACAGTACGCCAGCCCCAACCACTCTACGGATTTCGATAATTTTTTTTTTCATTTGAAAGGCTATGACGTCTAGATATGTCATCAAGGTTTCTGCCCCCCACCACACTCCATTTTCGAACGAAATCGAAAAACCACTTCTCCTCTGTACATTCTCTATGGATAAACCTTGTAAAAATTCCCCAGCCCCAACCACCAAACGGCTTTCGACAATTGTTTTTCATTTGAAAGGTTATAACATCTAGATACCTCATGAAGGGTCACCTTTCCCTCACTCTTGATGACATATCGACCCTTGATGACATATCTAGACATCATAACATTTCAAATGAAAAACAATTGTCGAAATCCGTCGGGTGGTTGGTGCTGGGAGATTTCTACAAGGTTTATCCATAGACAATGTACAGAGGAGAAGTGGCTTTTCGATTTTGTTCGAAAATAGGGGGTTGATGGAGGGGCAGGCGACCGTTGATAACATATAACATATCTAGACGTCATAACCTTTCAAATAAAAAAAAAATCGAAATCGGTTGAGTGGTTGAGGCTGGAGGACTCGGGGAAGACTTTTTTGACAATTTATTTTAAATATATAGATACTTACTTATTGTATATTATTATTAATAAAAAATTCTGTCCACAAACTTTGCTTTTTTTAAAAAAAGAAACCGAAAACCATTTTTCTCAAAAACCGGTTATCTTGATCGGTTTTAACCGCCAGGTTAAACAAACGGTGAGGTGAAAAAAACGGTTTAACCGAAAGCCGTTTTTTTTCTTCTTTTTTTTACAATAACCGTCATCCCTACTACAGGCAGCAGGAAATTGTGTTTAGAATTTTATATTATGGGCCCTGTTTAGCGATTACTATAAGGAAAGGTTGGCCTGTTTGGGAAATCGAAACAATTTTTTAACTCTTTAGCACCCAAATGAATTTAAAGTGTTTAGCCGCCATTATCCGGCTAGCTCACAGGAAGTGAAAATGACGGTTAAAATAACGTTGGGCAGAGTTGAATTAAATGAAATTTATTCGTTCACACATAGAATTATTCTGGGTTAACTAATATTACATTACATATATACAACTCGCTCAGCATGGCGAGATTTGTTCGTCCCGTGAGAGGAAAACCAGCCAGCCTTCTCGCACGAAGGCTCAAGTCACACTGTCTCTCGTTCTTCTCCGGAAAGTCAAAGGTCCTTGCAGCGCCATCCACCGGCAGGAGGGCGAGACAAAATGTCATTGTCACAGACTCCCCCTCTGGTTCCGACGTCTACCAGATCGTCTCGGTGACGAACCAGAAGTAAAAGTCTTTCGTGGTCTTCCACGTTTTCTAAGGGGATGCACCGGTGTCGCACTTTTGTCCTGTTTGAACACTTTCAGTGCTGATACGTGGTATGTTCTCACGGGTTCATTTGGATTGTCTGGGTTGGCGATTACATAAGAAGTGGGTGATTTTTGGGTGAGGTGATGTAGGGTCCATCTCTTTTTGGCATAAACTTGGTAGTACGCCCCTTTGGGCGTTACCCAAATGATGAGTAGTGACAAACACCCGGTCTCCAGGAAAATAATTAGGAGCTCTCCGTCGCTTTCTATTACCACATTCCTTACGCAAATCTTGTTGTGTTGCAACGCCAATGTTTCGGAAAAATTCCCGCCATTAGTCATTGGCAGATAAAAAACACTTGCTGCTTTAAGAACATGAAGAAGCTTCCTTGCGACTACACTATACACTAGCAACAAAACGCCGTGGATGATATTGCACATTTTCTTGGTTTTCCTTCGTAAATTCGACAGGAAAATGGAAAAACTGAAAGTTCTCTTATTCATGGATCAGTGTCCTGCTCACCCACAGGATCTTCCAACAATACGAAAGTTGTGTTTTTTACTGCGAATTGCATGAGCAAGATTCAACCTTTGAATCTGAGTGTCATTCGTTGTGTAAAAGTGCACCACAGAAAAACTTGAATTCGTCGACTTCTGGCCGCGTCAAAAAAAACGTGCAACGAAAGACGAATTGAAGCAAGTTTCCGTCCTTGATGCAATTCATATGTTGTGCTCATCATGGAGAAACATCACTGATAAGTGTATTAAAAGCTGCTTTAAGAAAGCAGGATTTTCATTTCCAGCAGAAAATGAATGTGAGGAGCCTGAAAATGAAAATGACATAAACGAAGAAGATTGACATACTGTATTCTTGTGGACTCGCTACGTGTACTTTCAATGACTTCGTTGATGCAGATGAAAATTTAATCACAGCTCAATTGCGGGAAATTGGAGACATTGCAGCTAAAATAAATGATGGTGAAGAGGAGGACAACAATAATGAAGAAGATGCGGCAAAAGTTCCCCCAACTCACATAGTTGAGTTAGAAGCATTAGAAACTCTGCACGACTATTTTCAGTTCAATTCCGGAAGTGAAGGAACTTTTTCACATCTCGATGACCTTTAAAAGACTTTTTTTGAAAATTCACGAAAACAAAAGCAATCCTTTTTCTAACCAATTGGAATAGTTGACGTCTTTATCATCATTCTCGAAGCAATGGATGATTTTTCGGAGATCTTCATCTTTTAGCTGTTCTTCTCCTATCTCCATGGGCGATCTTGCAGCGATGTCTATGGAAACTGTATTCTCTTCACAGGAAGGTATTTCTTGTTCATAGTCCAGCCGAGACAGCATGTCTGCGACTACATTGGATTTTCCAGGTATGTACTCCAGATTTAGATCAAAAGATTGCAGTTGTAATGACCAACGGGCTAACCTTCCAGAGTGTGATTTCAATTTCATTAGCCACTTGAGGGGCTGGTGGTCAGATGCTACGGTGATTTTGGAACCTTCTATATAACCTCTAAATTTGTTCAAAGCCCAGACGACCGCAAGGGCTTCACGTTCTGAAGTTGAATAATTTCTTTCAGCAGAATTTAACAGTTTGCTGGCATATTCTGTAGGATCCTCTTCCATGTCAGCACCTTGGAGAAGAACAGCGCCAGGGGCATAGCTACTAGCATCCATCCGGAGTACAAAAGGTTTTATGAAGTCCGCTTGGCTTAAAATGGGAGGTGAGACCAGGCAATTCTTCAGGGTGGTGAAAGCATTTTGTTCACTTTCAGTCCAAGTCCAAACTGTTTTTTTTCTTTGTGAGGTTACTCAGAGGGACAGCAATTTCTGAGAAGTTAGGTATGAGTTTTCGATACCAAGAACATATTTGCAAAAAGGATTGTACTTGTTTCACATTTCAGGAGGTGGATTTTTCTGAACCGCTGATACTTTATCGGCTTCGATTTAAATTCCACGTCACGTGATCCAAAGTCCAAGATACTTCACACGAGAACGAGCAAAGTGGCACTTGCTGCGGTTGGCCCGAAGCTTATAGTCTTTCAGTTTCAGGAAAACTGTCTCCAGATCCAGGAGGTGTTGATCAAAGGTGGGTGATAACACAATGATGTCGTCTAGATATGCCATGGCAGGCAGGTTTCGGCAGAACATGTCCATTAGCCTCTGGAACGTACCAGGGGCATTCCGGAGACCAAAAGGCATTCTCTTAAATCGGAATGTTCCAAAGGGACAAACAAAAGCAGTTTTGTCCCTATCAGCAGGATGCACGTTGATCTGGTGGTATCCTGACTTTAAATCGATAGTTGACATAAAGGTAGTGTGCTTGGCACTTTGCAATAGATCATCCATTCTGGGGAGTGGATATTAATCAGGGACTGTGATTTCATTTAGCTTGCGATAGTCGATACATAGACGTGTTTTTCCATCCGGTTTTGGGATCAAAACTACAGGAGCCCCATAGGCGGACTCGCATTCTTCAATCACATCCTTTTCTAGAAGGTCTTCTTTCTCCTTCCTTAAGAGTTCCTTTTTCATAGGCGTCATTTTGTAAGGGGGTACAGAAACTGGTGGATGCTTTTCAGTATTTATGTGTTCCGCATAAGGGGTAGGGTCTCCCCCTGGCTTGAAGATACCGTCAAATTTTTCGAGCAGGTAGCTCATCTTCTCTCTTTGCTCTGGGATCAGAGGTGTACCTTCATCTTCACGAAGGTGGCAACTGTTGGCTATAATGCTTCCAGCAGCCTGTAGCGAATTTACATCAAGGTCTTCCTTGAAACATATTTTGTGATGAGGCTTGTCACTAAAATGCCATCTTTTGTTCTTGAGGTCTAGAACAATACCAGACTTTTCCAAAAAGTCAGTGCCTAAGAGTGTTCGGTTGCCTTTTACTTTTGGTAAAGCCAGCATCTCAATGGGCACAGTTCTTCCTTCAATGTCAATGGACACCGGGGCGGTGTAAGCTTCCATGGTAGTTCGGCTGCCATCAGCAATGGAGCGAGTGGCACCAGTGTCAGCACATACTATTCCATGGATATCACCTATGCGGATATCTAGTAGAGCTGTTGGTGAAGCAGAAGCATGACAAGTATAAAGGGTTATACTATTGGAACAGCTCTTCTCTCTGGGTGTACATGAAGGACACTTGGCTTTTATGTATCCTGACTTTCCACAGCCATAACATGTCAAGGTTGATCGATTTTGTTTTTTCTCAGGCTTAGGATTCTCCGAGAATTTCGGATTCTGTTCTGGATACCTCTTCTGGTTAAGAGTAGCGTATGCTCTGTTTCCAGCTCCTTTTCGGGGTGTCGAGGTATGGAAATCTCTCTTGGTTCGAACTGCATCATAGTCGTCTAACTTGCTAGTTAGTTTTTCAACATTGTTGAGTTGGCTCCATTCGTCGATATAGTGCTCACGCACTTCGGGGGGGGGACTCTACGCTTGATTTGATCTACGATTATCAGTTCCTTTAGCTGGTCAAAAGTGGAAATATCTAAACCACTGATCCATCCATGAAAATAGTTCCTGACTTCATATGCGAAGTCTTTCCACGTAGCAGTAGGGGACTTGCAGTGTTTGGAAAACAGCTGCCTGAATTTCTCAGCTGTAAGCTTATATCTTTTCAGTAGCAGGCTCTTCACCTTTTCAAAATCCCGTCAAATCCCTACGTCTTCTCTGGAAACAAGCTGTGCTATTTCATAGGGTAGCAGACTGAGCAAGTGTGAAGCCCAAAATTCCTTCGGAACGTCTGCGGCCTGAGCTTGGCGCTCAAATAGGATTAAATATAAGCTTATATCATTGTTTGCTTGATCAAATTTAGGAATTATAGACAGGAAATCTATTTTTGGACGAGAAGACCCACTTCCAGCTGAATTGAAAGATTCATTTTGAAGTTTCAGCTTTTCCAGTTCGAATTCCCTTTCTTCTCTTTTCAATTTCGAGCTCAAGTTTTCTTTGTTCGGCCTCTTCGGTTCGTTGTGATATAACTGTGTTCAGCAGTTCTTTAACAAACTCCATCTCATAATTTGTGCTTGCCACTATCAAATTCCTGAGAGCTATTATCTTGAGGTCCGGGGTGACCTCTTCTCCTAACTCTCTGGTGAGAATCATCAGATCTTCTTAACGGGCTTTGCCAAGGAAAGCCATGCTTGAACTTTTGGCGGAATCGACTGATTCACACACTATCACATGAAAAAATTTATTAGCACTTGAATCGACCGATTCACTGTAACACTTCAACAAATTTTATTGCACTTGAATCGACTGATTCACTATAGTACACACAACCACATGCAAAAATTTATTTGCATTTGAATCGACTGATCAATTGTAGCACTTCAATATTTGATATCACCCACTTTAAATGTAAAATTTCATTGTAACGCGCACAAACACACTTTTGTTTCCGATGGAAGTAGATGATGAACACATTATATACATACAGTCAATAAAATCTTAATTTTACAAAAATTTGCACAAACTAGCAGTATTTTTCTAACAATTAAATTCAATACTTAAACACACAGAGAATAGGTTCTAAAGTTACTTTAAAAAAATGAAGTAAAAATGGATTGAGTTATCAATTATAAATTAGCAGACATCAGAACATTTAAATTGGAGATAATAATTAATTTACCATTAATCAATTATTATTAGACAATCAACCGTTAACAAGCATAACACAATTAAATAAAATCCAATTTTTATGTTACTTTTAATCACTGCATCTTCAAGCATAATAATCAATAACTGGATACAATAATTATTTTACCAATTTGAATACTGTTACAAATATAAAACACCAAAATTAATTGCTTTAATTAATGAAAATATATAGCATTCGAGACACACAACAAAATGAGAGCTTTGTTTTTATACATATTTCAAACACAATTTCATCTGAAAAAAGTACTTAAAAACATCGAACTTTAAAGCAATTAAATGAGCACAAAAAATGATTTCAAAACAAAAATTCATAACTCCGAATATGCAAATGTAACAGTTATTTTACTTTTAACTCGTTCCGAACCATTTTTAACTCTTTTGAACTAGGACTAACACGTGCAACAAATTTCAAAACAGTATGATTTATGATTACAATTTTCGACCAAATAACACCATATTCTAAATCTCTATTTTTATCTTCCCATTTTAAAAGTACAGATTACAAAATGTACTTATCAACCAAACAGGGTGCAGGCGAGGTTCGGCCAGACGGTTGGGCGCCAGTTTTAGCCGCCATTATCCGGCTAGCTCACAGGAAGTGAAAATGACGGTTAAAATAACGTTGGGCAGAGTTGAATTAAATGAAATTTATTCGTTCACACATAGAATTATTCTGGGTTAACTAATATTACATTACATATATACAACTCGCTCAGCATGGCGAGATTTGTTCGTCCCGTGAGAGGAAAACCAGCCAGCCTTCTCGCACGAAGGCTCAAGTCACACTGTCTCTCGTTCTTCTCCGGAAAGTCAAAGGTCTTTGCCGCGCCATCCACCAGCAGGAGGGCGAGACAAAATGTCATTGTCACAAGCGTCGATTTCAGTAAATTTCTTTTAAATTATATTCAAAATACTAAGATTAAAATAACTGTGCGAAAAATTAAATTTCGAATTTTTTTTAAGAAAAATTACTGAATTTCAAGCGTAGATTTCAGTAAATTTCTTTTAAATTTTCTTAAAAATACTAAGATTGAAACAATTTATTTTTACAAACTTTTTGATAGATATGTATTAAAAGATTCTTAAAATACAGTAAAATATCAAAAATAAAGATTACTTTCGAATCCCTTGTATCACCTAGAAAATAAATCGAATGAAAAAACAAAAAAGTTCAAAATGACCAAATTTCGGCTTCAAAATCTGGCTAATTAGTAGCATATGCCAGTTGAAAAATATTTAAGAGTTTGGGAATAGATATTGACTTTTAAGTAGGAATGACGGTTATTACAGAAACAACCGGTTTTCTGTTATACCGGTTTTTTTCACCTCCGGTTTAACCGGACGGTTAAAACTGCTCAAAATAACAAGTTTTCGATTTTTTTTAATACTCTCACTCCTAAGCCGGCCGTAACCGGCCATGCAACTTCTATACTAATGGGGCGGATTTCGGCCGGTTGCTGTTCCGAAAGGGGGGAGAAGGCAGTTGGGAGAGTGGTCATTAAAGGGACGCTTAGGGGAGAGATGAGAGATGAAAGGCCTGCCATTCATATCTCCCCACCAAACGTTCTGAGGAGAAATGGGGGAACGGGGCGGACGAACCCATTCCACAGATCAATTAGTAAGCAAACATCCGTATACAACTGTACTCAGATTTCGAGAACTCTTAGTAGTCAGAGGGTTAAAAAAGAAACAACGTTTGTAGAAAAAAATTTTATAAATAATTATATACAACAAGTAAGTATTAATACAATAAGCAATATCAATAAATAAGTAATATCAATACATAAGTAATTAATGTAATAAGTAAAGATTATAAATGAGTAATAATAATAAATGAGTAATTAACACAATAAGTAAATATTGCAGACAAAATTTTAAGTATTGTAGACAAATAAAAAAAGAAATTAGAGAATACAGACTTAAATAATCGTATTTTGTGTTTGTGTCTCTATGTATAATAATAAAAAATAACTGTCTAAATTGTATACACTTCGCCCGCCCCCATCCTATTAATCATATTTATTAAAATACTTTTGGCACACTAAAATTTTACACAAAATGTTCCACTTTTATGCGACCAAAACCAATCGAGTTATGAAAGCTTGACTACGACTATTTTAGACCATTTCAGTGTCCACCTCGAGGAAGCGGTGGCCGTTGATTGGACTAAGATTATGAAATACAAAACTTCATAGCTCAAACTTAAAATCGAACCTGTCTTTTGATAGCTGATTTTGCCGGTTTTTTTACCCGGTTATTGGATTTAAAATAAATAACCTGTTATAACAGGGACAAAAAAATAACCGAAAAAACCGGTTAACCGAACAAAAAAACCTGTAGGTTTTTCCCCATCCCTACTTGTAAGATAAAGCAAAAAAGAAACAACGGACTGCGTTCGGTTAACCGTTAAGCAATGGACGTGAAATGTAACTGTCCTATAAACATGACGTTATACTTTGTGTACAATGATAGAGAAGTAATTTTAATTTTAAAAAGTAGTAGAAAATTTTTGTAGTTTATTTATCTTCAAAAAATGTACTTAACTTTTCGAGAAACACACTTTGAATTTAAAAAAAATCTTGTTAAATTGTAACACTAGTCCAACTAAAAAACTGGTTTCCCAAATTGGACAACAAATTTCTTTAAGAACAATCAAAGAAAAAGTTTTTTGACGTAGACTTACGTCTCTCCATAGTCGTCTAATGGTGTGTCAGTAAAGGAACAAATAAAGACGCTTTTCGTGGTATTTTTAAACGCTTATAGCTCCACAACCAAATTACAAAGAGAGTTGGTTTTAGTTTTATTTAACAGAGAAAGGTGGACATTGAAGATTGCAAGAAGAATTTTAGAATTTGGGATTACGGTTTAGTCACAGTCGAGCTGCAAAGTTGGTGAAAATAGCTAAAAATTTTGATGACGTCATTGCAACCGATGCGCGCTCACGCAGACTAAGAGAATTCATTCATCGATCTGAGGGTCTCGCGAAATATTACTCAAGAATTGTTGAATTACGTAGAATTTCGTGCTAGAGTTAAACGCTTATAGCTCCGCAACCAAATAACGTAGAGAGTTGATTTTAGTTTCATTTAACAGAGAAAGGTGGACATTGAAGATTGCAAAACTAATTTTAGAATTTGAAATTACGGTTTAGTCACAGTCGAGCTGCAAAGTTAGTGAAAATCACGAATAATTTTACATAGATTGAGTCATATAGTCAAACTAGATTAATATTCACTATAGATTATAGAGTTAATAGTCACATAGAGCTACTTTAGTCACAAAAAGTCACAGTTGAGTAAGGTAATTAAGCCTTCCCTCAATCCCAGCGGCCGTTTCGTTGAGACAGCCTCCCGGCGAATTTTTTTAAAATTTACTTCAATTCTCAAATTCACAGTTATACACAATGTATGAACCCAAGTATGATATTTTATGCACTGCATCATTTCTTCTTCCTCTTCTTTTGTTTCCCAGCAAATGATACAAAACCAAATAACCTTATTTTTCGTTCTTTTTAAGCTAACATTTGATGTTTCTAGTAATGTCTTTTTATCGCTTTTTTTTCTCTAACTTGTTCCACTTCCAATTTATGATGACTAGTGGTTATTACAACTGTTATCTGGCCTATATATCAAGCTCAATATAATAGCCCGATTGATTTAAACAGTTTAATTTAGACAAATGTCTGTGGTCGGATCTGAGTAAATTTTGGATAACAACAAAAAATATTCATTTAACTGTAGGTTTAAAATATTTTAGTGAAGTTATTATAGTCAATTGTATCCAAACAAGTTTCGTATCTGAGGATATAATAACATATTTTAATATTTAACCTCAAAATTATAAAACAGCTTAGGGTTGTTGTTTTTTTTTTTCGTTTGTCAAAAATTTAATTGATGATAAAAATGTTCACTAATTTTAACCTCATAACGCTTTCTCTGAAAAATGATTCCCCGAAGCTGCATTCGCATCATTTCAACCTACGGACCTATTTTACGGCCCAAATAATTAATACAATTAAGTTTATGATGCCGATTCAATCTAGTGGACGGTCCAGATTCGACAGATCTCTCCTATATTATAGCCCAGAGAACGGAACAGACGTTTTGTAACTGGATTTTTGCTGGATAAAAATGATTAACTCTTTTTTTCTAAGAAATCTATATATTTAAAATAATCTGCAAAAACCAGAGGGTCAGTGCCCCAGCCCCAGCTACTGGGCCGATTTCGATGATTTTTGTTTCATATGAAAGCTTATGACGTCTAGAAATGTCATCAATGGTCGCCTCCTCCCACTACTGTCCATTTTTGAGAGAAATCGAAAAATTACTTCTCCACTGTACATTCTCTATGGTGAAAAAGCTTCAGATAGTCCCCTAGCCACAACCACAAGACCGATTTCGACCATTTTTATTTCATATGAAAGCTTATGACGTCTAGAAATGTCATCAATGGT
>BGPR01002096.1:20970-58710 GCA_013235015.1 Araneus ventricosus
TTCAACTAGCAAGAGCTCTAGCTTGAGCAAGATAGTGAAGCAAGAATTGCAGTTATTTGACTCAACAGAAAATCGACCACCAAATATCATAAAACTGGGTGAGGCTTTGAAAACAATTCCTTCAACCTCAGCTGAAGCTGCGAGAGAATTTTCTGTTGCGGGGTTGTTCATAACAAAGCTAAGAACTAAGCTGAGAGATAAAAGAATAGATTACTTGTTTTCTTAAATCATACTTTAAAAAGAATAATTAATGTATTTTATTTGCATTTTGCAGCTCAATATATGATGGAGTATAAATTTTAGAATTTGTGAATAGCTTATTTTGTGTAATTATTATTGATATCAATTAAAAATAACTCTTGAGATTTTTTCAAATTTTAATGCATTCCCGGGAATTCCGGGAATGACATTTATGTTCCCGGGATTTCCCGGAAATAGCCGGGAAGGAAAAAAGGGCGGGAAATCAGAAACCCTACTGCGTAGTCTAACGCATTCCGTCACCAGTCATATTGTTCTCAAAGTTCGTGATTCAATTGATCCACACGCTGACAAATTTACAGCGTATCATCCAAAGAAAAAATAAGTACAAGATTATCATTTCCAATTAATACAGTTTACAATAACTTATATGTTATAATTTTTGAGAGAAATAATTAATTAATAAAGCTGCATACAGAAGGAAAATGTTTCATAGTTTATAGCACCTACTACAAAAAAAATTCGACGGGAGGCTGTTTCTGCGAAACGGCCGCTAGGATTGATGGGGGGGGGGGGCTAGACTAACTTACCTTACTCAACTGTGACTTTCTGTGACTAAGGTTCGTTCTATGTGACTAAAGTAGCTCTATGTGACTTTGACCTATGGCCTATGCTCTATGACCTTTCTCTGTTAAATGAAACTAAAACCAACTCAAGTCAGTTAAATCGATGGAAAGGGCATTTCAATTAAATCAGTAATTGTTAATAATAATTAATTAAGGACAGTTAATTAATTGATTACTCAACTGTGACTTTCTGTGACTAAAGTAGCTCTATGTGACCTATGCTCTATGGCCTTTCTCTGTTAAATGAATTAATCTGAAATGAATTAATTAATCTGAAATGAATTAATTATTAATCTGTTAAAATCCAGTTAATATACCGCGCATAACCGATGACTGCGCGCGCATCGGTCGCTGTGACGTTATCAACATTATTCGTGATTTTCACAACTTTGCAACTCAACTGTGACTAAACCATAATTACAAATTCTAAAATTATTTTTGCAATCTTCATGTCAACCTTTCTCTGTTAAATGAAACTAAAACCAACTCTCTATGTTATTTGGTTGCGGAGCTATAAGCGTTTAACTTTAACACAAAATCCGACGTAATTCAACAATTCTTGAGTAATATTTCGAGTGAACCTCAAATCGATGAATGAATTGCTTTAGTCTGAGTGCGCACGCATTGGTCGCTGTGACATCATCAAAATTTTGAGTGATTTTCACCAACTTTGCAACTCGACTGTGACTAAACCGTAATTTTAAATTCTAAAATTCTTTTTACAATCTTCAATGTCAACCTTTCTCTGTTAAATGAAACTAAAACCAACTATCTATGTTATTTGGTTGCGGAGCTATAAGCGTTTAACTTTACCACGAAAAGCGTCATAATTTTTTCCTTTCCCGACACACCATTAGACCACTATGGAGAGACGTAAGATTACGTCAAAAAGTCTAATCGTGTATTTGTATGGGTGAGCAGGACTGTCATAAAAAACTTTAGCGCCCTTGGTTAGAGCAATTTGGCGCCACATCAGAACCCTAACAAGGAATTTGAGTGCCTAAAGCCCAACGAAAATACCTACCTAATAAAATAATTGATGAGCAAATCAAGAAAAGGTCACCTGTTCTCTGCTTAACACCTTACAATTTTGCAAATTGATCCCTTTTCAAAATTCGATTTTGTAACTCAACTTCCACCGGCTCTGATTGTATGCATGAAACATTTTAACGGTGCGTTACAAAAAGTATTTTTTTCTTTTATTTAATACAAAAAATGCAATAATATATCATAATATTTTAATTAATGTTATAACAAATAAACGTTTTTTGTTTTATTCAGTATTTTTAAAATTGGTTATTTAATTGACACAAAAAAATGTGTAATTTAATTTCTAGTATAAGAAAAATATTATTCAAGTAAGCAAAATTTAAATATTTTGATATGATGTATAAATTAACTGTAATTATCTAGCCAGAAAAAGGCCAGAAATTTCTCTAACGTTCAGGAATTTGGCTACGTCCCAAAGGGATTCTGGCAACTTATGATATCATAATTTTCCCTTTATCCGTCTACAAGTTAGCATACACGCAGGATGCTGTTTGATTCTATGATGATTTAATATCAAATAGGAGTTATACCAGGATTAATTTATTTTCCTAAATATTTCAGGATTTTTTGTTTTTGTTTATTTTGTGTATTTTGTGTATTTTTTCCCTCAGAGTTTTGGGAAGCATTGAATCATTTTGCTAAATTATGGTATCTTCAAAGTATCCAAAGGACTGGTAAACGGTACGAATAGGGAAGATTTCACTAGGAGGAAACAGATTATAAGTATTTTTAAAGTTTCTTACTAAGTGATTTTAATCCAGTTTTCGTTATTAGTTTTGATTTCGGTGTTGGTAAACAAAACATAATTCATTGGAATTGTTATGAAATTACATGCACCGATATTTTTTCCTTTGACGTACTTAATTTTTGAATTGAATATTCAAAAGGAAGGTCGTTATCTTCAATGTTGTAAATTCTTTTTAAATTAAGAACTTTCAACAATTTCATTAAAAAGTGAGGGGTTCAAATTTTCATTTCTCCATAAATCCTTTACAATTGAAAATAGAAAGAAAATTCAAATTAGGCGAATTATCAGCTTATCATAACGAACAACTTTTATATTAAAAGCTTTTTGACAGCTAGAATTGCTTAGAAGTTATGAGCTGAAAAGAGATATTCAATTCTCCACCCACCCACCCCTATTTATCTTTGATCCGTTACGATTGAAGATAGAGAGAAAATTTCAATTAGGGAGAATTATCGCATCATAAAAAACTACTTTTATATTAAAAGTTTTTTGACAGCAAGAATTACTTAGAAGTTATGAGCTGAAAAGTGATTTTTACCCTCCCTTGCCATTTAACTTAGAGTGCGTTTTAACCTATGCATGTGATACTTTGTTAAAAAGCTCCCATCAGCCGCATTCACTTCCACTTTTTATATGGCAAACAAGCTGATTCATAAAAATAATAATACACAAATTCCTTTTCTGATCTGAAACGTTTTTAATTAAAATTAGAACATCAATTGAACCAAACAATTTTTAAAAACAGCCGATAGCTAATTTTCTCCATAAATGATTATTTGTTATACTGCTTATGTTACTTCAAATTTTATTAATAATTTCTAAAGTAAAAGAAAGATTTAAATGAATATTTTGAAGCAATTAAATTAAATAGTTAACTATTCATTAATTTAAAGCATGAAAATAAATCAAATCACTAGTTGTTTCCGATATAAATAATTAATCGTCTACTTTAAAAATTTTCTTTTAGCATTCGTCCAGAATTCTGTTAATGTATTCTGGAAACAGTTCTTCGTATTATTCTTGTTTCTCAACAATAAAGAATATTGTTACGAATTTCGTTTAAAAGTGATTTTGAAAAAATTATTAATATGAGAGAAACAAACTGTATGGAAATGAAATTTTTGTCACTGAGATAATTTTTTGAAATTTTATATGGTTTAAAAATTGTTTCGGGAGATAATATTTTCCAAATATATCGCAGAAAAACGCATTGCTTAATTTTTAATTAATTGAAATTTTAACTAACTTTGAAAAGTTGAGAGTGTCCTTTCTCTTGTCTTAAATAAAAAGTGTGCAAAGTTTGGTTAAAATCAGTCCAGTGGTTTAGGAGGAGATGTGGAACATACATACATACAATCCAAACTATTACTGACAAATACTATAAGCCATAAAGAAGGTTTTAGTGAAGAATTCGTCACAATTAATGAAATATTTAATTTAATAGTCAATTTGATAATTAGTTAATTTGGCAGATTACTTTAATTTGATATTTAATTAAACATGGCGACACCAAGATTTGTTTAATAAATTTAATATCAAATAGACAAAAAAGGTATTTAAATAAGAGTTCTCTTTTTTCTTATTGATATTGAAAAATAGCTCATTAACTTTAAAATTGTTTTGGAGTTTTCTGCCTGACTATTTGATTTTAACTGTCGATGGAGATTTAAATTCACTGTTCAAAATGGATGCATTCATATCCTATGCTTTAAACACGCGTATTTAATTTTCTACTCACAATGCTTAATAAATAGTATTCTCTTATGTGTTAATAATTTAGTGACTATTGTCTCTGTAACCAAGGAGTTCTCTAAATGAGCCCAGTCTAGTAGTGTTTAAATTTTTCATGTCATGTGATTTTACCATATGTCAAAGTAATGTTCGTAAAATTCTATCGTAACCTAGATTAAATAAACTAATTTTTAAATATAGAGTTGTTCTTCATTCATGTCCAGTGTGAATTTCTTGATACTGTTTCAGATAGGCTGGCTTAATATTATCTAGGGGATATTTACACTGCTGGGATGTTTATTTCTTTATGACTCCTACCTGTTGAATGGTTATGTGTTGGGGTATAAAAAAATTGAGAAATTCACTGACCAATAAATCTAGCATAACCTTTTGAGTAGAATGATAAAACTTCGATATAGTAAAAAATTAAATATCATGGAATCACAACGTAAAAATGTGTGGAAACAATGAAGTCAATGTATATATTGATCAATAACATTAACGTAAAGGAATCTATCTACCTTTGCCTTCCAGTTTGCCGAAAGGGATTTTTTTTTCTAATAGCAAATGAGGTTTTTAGTCAATTTGTCAAATTTAGCTTTATTTTTAAGATGGTTTGGCCTTATTTTGCTATTATTTTGATCTGGCAACCCTGGTTCAGATAATTATACGCAATATTATTTTTTTTTGGTTCATAAATTATTTTTAGTAAGAGAATTGTAATTTATATTTTATTTTATTTGTTAATTTCTCTCGCCATTTGTTAAATTTTTTATTTTACTTTAGGAGATTTTTAATTTATATTATTGTTATATTGGCTGTTCAATTGATACCACCGCTGAACGAAAAATAACTTTTTTCAATTGCCAAGGAAATTTTAAAGGTTTTAGGGAATCTTGAGGCTGCTGATTTCAAAACTAATTTTACTTTTGGCGAATTGGCTCTAGTTTCTGAAATAATGCATATTGTTAACATTTCAATCGTGTCTGCAATAGGGTGGGACAAAAAAAGTTTTAAAAAATTTTCAAGTCGCTATACAGAGGTAAAAAAAGTTGTGAGTTGGTAAGAAATAAAACAAGAAAATAAATTAATTAAATTGATTGATATCTACCGCCCCCGCACGGGCTTAAACGTCCTAAAAAGTGGCGAAATAGGCTGTTTTTCATTATTTTTAAAAATTTAAATTTTCTCTTGATCTTTTTATTATAGCATCACCGGTTAAGTACTCAACTTCCTAAGAGTAATAAATTTTATTTTATCAAAATCGATCTGTAACTTCCTGTCGCAGATTCCTTTCAAAGATGTCAAAAATATGTGAAATTACTTCTATGTGCAATTTTTAGTTCCTAATCAACATCATAATCTTCACGCATCATGTTGTTGATGAAATTCTGCAAGTAAATGTATGTGCATAGCAAAGGATTATTTAAGTCTAAAAAATCCTAAATTTATTTTTTTCTTTGTTTAGGATAACACATTGCAAAACTAAGCTCCGAAACTAGAATATTGTTTATTAGTTCAGAACGTATCCCAAGAATATAGAAAGTTACAAAAATTAACACATCTTAAAGAAAAGACTTCGGCTAGCATTTTATCACAGTAATGGAACAAAGATACCAAGAGAGGTGGTGCTGGTGCCAGATTACTACTAGAAACTCCAAAACGAAACTTTCACTGCACGGAAAAGGAAATCATGTAGGATCTTTTCTATGAATTAATTGAACCAACTTTTTTAATTTTCATTTTATTGGACTTAATGCAACATCATCGTGTATTTTTTTTATATTATAATGTATTTTTAATATTGTTTTAAATTTTATTCTTTAACTTACATTTGACACAGATTTCATGTGATTTTTGTATGGATTATTTTCTGATCTATATATTGATTACTCTTTAAGATTAAGTTGATTTATTGCATTGATTTATTTTTATTATTAATTTATATATGAGACAATTTCAATACGATTTGAGTAGTGCGTGAATTTAATTTTCACTTTATCTCGAAAACTAAATACAATCTCACAAAAGGAATGCCAAATTCGGAATCAGTTCGAAGAAATTATTCTAAATTCACTGGAATATCACTGAGAAAAATCAGTGTTGAGCAGTGTACTTGATTGTTATATGGATGTGATGATTTGAAATAATACCAATCACCCCATTTGAAGTAACACATCTATTTATTAGCACACTGTTGACAGAAAAGAGATGATGATGATGGATAATTTACAGACGATGATGAACTGCGTTTTAACATTAAAAATATGTAGGGGTCGGAGAGTCTGCACTGCTATCACATCGTACCACTCTACACAGATACTCTTTGGCTTGACTACCTCGTGCGGTCAGTTGCTGGACATTGAGATCTGGAATCTCCCCTTCGCGGGAGCTAAAGGCAGTTGAAGTCTCCTATGCTAGAGTAGGGATGACGAATATTTGACGAACTGTTATTTTCTACGCAATGTCAAAAAATCACAAATACCAGTGATGAATACTACTGTCAGAAAGGTGTGATTCGGTAATTTGTATAAAATGTACGCAAAGTGTTTTTTTATTTTGATTTCATTTCTTTTTAATATAATTTTGCATGGTTTTAGTTTTTAGTTCTATATACTGCCAACAGATGGCGCCATCAGAGTTACTCTAAAAGCTCTCACATATGCATGAACTACCTTCCCTACACAGAAAGAGGGCATCACCACTCCCTACTCAGGAGGAACTGAGTCTTCACCCGTAACCTTAGAGATAAGCAAGTCACTCTTCACCGCACAGATCACCCTACACCACCTTGTCTCCTGTTATTCGCAATTCCCCCCATCGCGGCTTAAGAAGTCTTTCTGTGAATCACCCCTCTTGTTGTGGTATGCGTTCTCGAATGATAACGTCGCTTTTGTAATTGGAAACTTCGTCGGAAACTCAAAGGAGCAAGTATTAAATCTTCTCTTTGATTGGCAGAATCGCCGTAATTCTACGAAAAAAGAATAATCACGATAAAAGCTCCCTTCTACGATCGCGCCGAAAACTGCCACTGTGACGTCGAAGGCTAACTTCCGTGATTGATTACAATTGATTGTGACACGTGAACTCACATTCCAACATCTCCTACAAAATCCAGAAGAATTTTTGCTGGCGCCATCTGTTGACAGTATAAAGAAATAAACATTAAAAGTTAACATTAATCGAACTAAACATTAATAGAAAGTATGCATATTAGAAAGAAATAACAATTTTTTACATAAATTTTTAAAAACATTTTACTTATACATAATAAGACTTTTTGAAAATTAAAAGTGTGATTGAAATAACAGTTATTTGGAATAGATATTTAAAAGTAGCAATAGCAAAAATATTTGTTAACAAAAAAAAATAGTTGGTTATAACATCCCTACACGAGAGCTTGCCTTTCTCCATCGGATCTCACCTCTAACGGATTCTGTCCTCAGTGACGTCGAGTTGCCTCAGTGGGCGTCGCTGCGCCATCTGGTGGTAGGGACAAACCTCACAGTTATACTTGTTGTAAATTGGAATGTTCATCCTCTCTGTAACCGGTGGGACCTTGGGTGCCTTTATATAAGGAGGGCTGCTTCTCAGCGGCTTCGGCTAGGGCAAAGTCTGCATGCTTGCATGCTAGTATGTGTGTACGTTCTATGGACAAAATACTTAATTCATTTAACTTAGATTTTCCTAATGGCAACGAAATTATTTGGTTCAAAATTAAAACAAAATCAGTATTATAAATTTTTAGGCACTTCTGGGCCACAGCCCAATTAAGCCATTGTATAAAAAGGCCTTTTAGTTCCATTCATAGTTTTGTTAAAGTTTTAAATTTAATCCTTTTGAATTAATCTAATTCACGCTAATACTTTTTTATTCTTCATTTTCTTACACGCGCGATAAAATTTGTATAAATTAATTTTTTTCTGACGCAGTTAAACTCCTTTTGGAATGCAAATCGTTATTGAAAAAGTGGGCCAGTTTTAGTAAGAGGCCTTTACAGAAGTTTCAAACTTTACCTTAATTTGCTTGTAAATACAAGAGGGGAAAAATCGACAGGAGTTTTAAACAGCGCTGTCTAAAAAAGAGGAATAAAAATTGATCATCTATTATATTCACGTTTCGATGAAACGTTTTCCATGTCTGGAATAATGCCAGAACCGATATTCATAAAATTCGATGGCAGTCCGCAGGTGATCCTTAAAAAATCATTCGGCCTCAAATCCCATTCTCTGTATAAGGTGAAATAAAAGAATAATTAATAAAATATCAAAGCGATACAGAAATACTTGTTGATTAGCAATTGTTTGTTTCAACAATAACATTTATAAAATCACTAGAAAATCACCCGTCATACCATGACGGGTGAAATTGCCTCTTCATTCGAGAGCTTTCCCTTCAAATTTGACGTGTTTAAATAGATATATATGTGAGAGAAATGTTTAACATTGATTGAAAACAAATAAAATAAACATATGTATTATGACAGGAAATATTTTTTTATTTACATATTTCTTTATTCAAAAAACCTCTTGGTAAACAACATTCTGTGTGAAGTATGTTTCGTTGTTTAACAATTTTCCTTGTACTTCAGATGTCTAATCAAAACAAAGCACTTCTTTGCTTGTCAAACGTTGCCAAAAAGTATTATCAAATTACATCATCACGATTGCAATAAATAATCAGATGCATCGTGGCGTCCAAACTATATTACGCGCATGATATACCACTGACGTGATTTACTATTTTCTATTAAAAAACGGAAATTAATTTGAAATATATTGTTAATATAATTTAAAATTTCTTGGGAACTATTGATCATAGCGTGATAAATTTTATATCAACCGATTGAAAATTTTATTTTACTGTTTTAGAGCTATTAAATTTGAAATTAGAACGACAATTACTTTTTAAATTTAAAATTACTGAAATTTAGGTGCTCTAACAATGAAATTATGATGTTTAACGTCTCGCAGTGTTATGGTGAGAATTTTATTTTTGGTGACGTCAGAGCGTTACCGGATCAGTGAGAGATACAGATCTGAGCTATTATATTAGTAATTATTCATTACATGTCATACCGCATCTTTCAACAATGCAAGAGAAACATGCCTTTAAACATTTGTATAAACAATGCAACTGTTTGAATTTCATTACAACAATGAAAAGTTTTGTTGTAAATTATGCATAACAAGTAATATAAAAAAAAAATTACTTTCTCGTATACGAAGTATGCAAAGAGAAAGTATTGTAATCGTCAAAAAATTCGAATTCGAGATTTTGACGAATCTCCACGTTTTAGACCTCCCTGAGTCCGAAAAACACAATTTTGGAATTATGTCTGTCTGTGTGTCTGTGAACACGATAACTCGAAAACTATTAGAGCTACGGGGATGAAATTTGGTATGTGGTCTTTAAACATAATTTGTAGGTTTCTATCAAATTTTGGACAAAATCCGTCACCGGGAAGTCTGTCTGTCTGTATGTTCGAGGTCATGCGAACGCTATAACTCAAAAACTTGAAAAGCCAGATGGATAAAATTTCATACACAGCTTTATCGTCATGAATGTAGGTCCCTATAAAAGTTTGGGCCAAATCCGGCAAAAAGAGGCGTTCAAATTGCATATTCAATTTCTTTTAATCCGATTCTCATGCGCATGCGTACTGGTAGCAATCTGTTATTGTTGTAAATTTTATTTACAACAATAAATAATGTTTTCAAACATCAATTGTTAACAATTTTTTTATTGTTGTAAATCAAACCGATCTCATTATTTCGGCAAATCTTTTATTCACGCGCTTTTGCAATTGTTACGGTTGTGGTAGTATAAATCGTTTTCTTGGGAATTCAATTCCAAAGCAGAATTTTCGCTTTAGTATTCATTGCATTGCCTATTTTATCGCACCTGCTTCAAAGTAATATTTTTTTGAAACGTGGCAACAGATATTTGATTTCAGGTTTGTTTGTTTTTTTGTTTTACTTTCTCGTATACGAAATATACAAAGAGAAAGTATTGTAATCGTCAAAAAAATTCGAACTCGAGATTTTGACGAATCTCCACTTAGAAAGTATACGAGAAAGTTTAGGGGAGACCACTCCCGCTGGTTTTAAGTCAATTCCTACTTAGGTCAGCAAAGAAAAATTTTTAAAAAAATTGAAAAAAACTATATTAACATCAAGTGTCATCCAATACAAGTTTAAAAAAATGTATTTGAACTTGAGTGGATGAATAAAAAGTATTTTATTAACGATTGAAAATTTGAACAAGATATATAAATAAATATAGATAGGGAGAGTGTGAACTACTAGTAGGAATTGAAAAATGTTTTTAAAAATTTGCTAAAATTAGAGAAAAAAAGACTGACGACAATTACAGTGATATCATTAGAAAGATATATTTTTTTTAATTTTAAGGCTATGTAAAAATAATTTTTGTACTGTAATAATTTTGAAAATTATAGCCAAAAAACACAAAATTTGAGCTTAATTTTTAATTAACTGAAATTCTAATTAAAATTTAGAAAAAATCGGTCCATGGTGCACATTTCCACCCTCAAAAGTATATTTGTGCCAAATTTCGTAGCTCTACTGGTATGTCCAGCGGTCTGCTTTGTAGATTTAATGATGAATTTATGAGCATTGGGCTATGATAATCTATTCGGTAGGTCTACTTTGTAGAACGACAACACACGCAGAGAAACACAGACGCACACACATTCTCCTTTATTATTAGTAGAGACAGATATTTATCTAAATAAACCCCGCCTCCTTCTATTAAAAGTGCAAACAATACAAACATACATACATACCAGCTGTTTTCTGCGACCAGCTGGAGGGCAGCGGTGACGTAGAGGTAAGGTCTCAGCTTCGGGACCGGAGGGCTCCTTGCCCGAGACCCGATTCCACAGAAAATCCGTCGTGCATCTGGGCTTGTTGCACGCTAAATCATGCGTAGTGGATCAAATCGCCTCCCGCTAGTATGGTGCGGAACCTTGGAGAGGGGATGCCGGCTCAGGTGTCCTCGTCCTCTGACCACGGTTCAAAATTGCGAGTTTCGTCCCAAAGCAGCCCTTATACTAACGTAGCATTTGAAACAGTACAACTAAACAAACTGTGACCAGCTAGTTTACCTATCACTTAATAGCATTAATTTAGCAATGTCAATCATATTTAATTTAGCAGTGAAACTTATTTAATTTTTTAGTAAGCTGAACGCATTAATGACCGAAAAAGATCAAGAAATGAAGTGGAATAAAACAAAAGAAAACTTGTACAGAAAATTATATTGATATTTTAAGTAAATTCCGAGCATTAATAGAATGAAAATTCACTAAATGCTTTGCATCCAGTGAAATTTTTAAGCTAGCTCCTTGCATTCAGCTTAAAAAAGTGTTAGGCAAAATGACTCTCTAAAAAATATGAGATTAATGAAGACTGATTTAAAACGATAATGCGTTTAGGCTGGAATACTTTCTGTAAATTGCGTTACCCACAAAATACAACGCTCTACAGGGTAGACTATTCGCCCTGGAGCTACCAAATTTGGCACGTGATTACTTCTTGGGTAGTAGATGCTCAATAAGGAAGTGTTCTTAAAAAATTTAATTGAATTTTTAATTAATTAATTAAAAATTAACCAAAATTTTGATGTTTTTCCGCAGTAACCCTACACTAAATTATCGCATAAAAATTATTTTTGCGCCACATTAACACTTTCATAGACAAAGTGACATATGCCGCTCTACTAGCTGGGACAAAGCGTGATATCCCGTCCAAGTTCGCGACAAGCTAAGAAACAAAGCGGTGTACTGTATTACCACCACGAGAAAAACCCTAGACACCAGACATGCCTGTGGCGGTCGTTATGGAAACGGGATATTCCACTGCATTTTGGGGGTGAAGGAAAGGGCTTTATTTCATTTGGCGTAAAAAGAACTGGAGGAAGTCTAATTTCTCTTTGTATTTCGTTCGAAAACGAATTCCTCGCCTAACGGAAGTGCGTTTATGGTTCCAAATGATGGGGTTGATTTTATATCTGTATGCCTCCTTTCTTCGACTCATCTATTTGCGGCAACTCATGGTTTTACCCCTGGCTGTAGGACAGTACACCGCACATTTTTACTTTCTCGTATACGAAGTACACAAAGGGAAAGTATTGTAATCGTCAAAAAATTCGAACTCGAGATTTTGACGAATCTCCACGTTTTAGACCTCCCTGAGTCCGAAAAACACAATTTTGGAATTATGTCTGTGAACACGATAACTTGAAAACTATGAGAGCTACGGGGATGAAATTTGGTATGTGGTCTTTAAACATAATTTGTAAGTTTCTATCAAATAAATTTTGGACAAAATCCGTCCACGGGAGGTCTATCTGTGCGCGGTCTTGCGAACATTATAACTCAAAAACTGGAATAGCTAGATGGATAAAATTTGGTACACAGTTTTATCGTCATGAATGTAGGTCCGTATAAAATTTTGGGCCAAATCCGTGAAAGGGTTGACTATATGTCGGTCCGTATAATTTACTTTTGAAGAGAGTCCGTTATCTCCACGCGTATGCGTACTGGAAGAACGGAACGGAATTTCATTACGGAGTAGCGAATTACGTCAGTTTGTCCTTGAACCTGTAAGAGCGGAAAATCAGTACGCATCTCTTTGAATTTCATTCTTTGCCTAGATATTTTTCAATCACTATATTGAAAAATCTTCTGATAGCCATTGGATTCTGGGTAACAATAAGTTCGAATTTTTTAGCCACGCGGGGGAAGGGGAAACGCCACCTTTTTGGGGAGGTATACGAGAAAGTTTAGGGGAGAACACTCCCGCTGGTTGTACATGAAATGCTATTCGAGTAGCTTAAGTGTCCCAGCAAATAACATAAAAGCAAATAACGCAAATAACAGAAGTTAGATATCCACGAACGTGTTAAAATTCAAAGTTAGCTTTTCAATGAGATCAGTTTTATTTCCATAAAATTTTGCCTCCGATTTTAATAAATTTCTCAAAATTTATTTTAATCACAATTTTTAACACCGCTTTTTATTCTTTCAATGAAATTAAAATCAATTTTCCCGTTCCATCAAATACTTCCCAGATAGCACGTAAGTTTGCAGCAAGTTTGATTTTGACTTGTCATGGCAAAATTTGACGCGTCAAACTTGAATCGAACTTGTAGCAAGTTCGCTGTGACAAATAGCGCCACCTCCTTTGCAAATCAAACTTGCTGCAAGCTTGCAAAACAAGCTTCCTGCAAAGATAGCACAATAAAGAGATAATTATCTTTGTCTCTGTTTTAAAAAATATCCGATTTTTAATAGTGTCTCCTAGACCGTCCTTCTTTTTATTAATTCAATAAATCAATGATAATTTTGAAAAAAATAACTTTTTTATTAAAAAAATTTTGAAACATTTTCCATCTTTTTACTAAATATGGAACTCGCACTTTAAAGAAAACTATATCGCCTTTTTCTTAATGTTGAAATTTTAACGTTTATAAACAAAATTAAACCTAAAAAACAGTCAGTGTTTGTTGAAAAATAATAACTAGACATTTTGTCCCATTTTAAAGTAATTACCTTTGAACTCTAATTTCATAATTTATTCTACTGGAAAAACGTAGTTATTAGCGAAAATCGCTCTCTATTTGACTTCAAATCATATTCTCAACTCAAAAAATTAATGAAATCCAGAAAATAGTTTAAAATAAATCGAACGATGTATTAGCGAAATCGATCTTCTCCTCTCGTAGTCAAGCTGGCGGAGTGGTATCAACGCCTGGCTGCTAAGCAGTAGGTCGCGAGTTCTATCCCGGGTTGTGTTTAGTATCTGTTTTTGCTATAATTTGCAATAAGTTTGCACGGCAAGCTTGCTGCAAGTTCGTTTCATGGTGACTTCGAAGCTTTCGTTAACTTGCTGCAAGCTTGCACTCTTGTCATGACAAATTTGTGGCAAGCTTGCGCTCTTGTCATGACAAATTTGTGGCAAACTTGCTGCAAACTAAAATTGCTATCTGGGTTCTCTCGCGCACTTTTGTCAGTGTCTTTATGATTTTAAAAAAAAAGAAAATTCTTTAACCGTTAAATTCAAAGCAGAATTTTCACTTTCGCTTTTTATTAATGTGATAATGTCTTTAAGCTGGCATTCCTTCTGTTAGCAGCGAATCCAGGTTGGGGGGGCTATGGTGCTGCAGCACCCCCAAGGTAAAGCAGAATTTCTGATTTTATTTAAAATCACTACAATTTCCTTTAAAAAATAATAAAAACGTGACAACAGGCTCGAAAATTTTCCTGCTTTTCTAGTAATTCCGCTTGTGCTTGTAGCGTTGAAGCGGCCGAAAACATTTTTTGGCTAATTATTTCATTGTATTTTTTATTAAATTAACGAAAGTATTGTATTGTTCTTTAGGATTCTTATTTTCAGGTGAGTAAAGTCTGTAAAGTTAAAGTGTTTTGGTTTACATAAGCCATGAGGTTTGGCATTCGTCACGACGATACAAAATTTTTTGGACCTTAGCCCCCCCCCAGTCCTAAATCCTCTATTCGTCACTGCTTTCGATAAATTGCATAATGTAAAAGTTGTTACGCAGAGAATGCAACGGCTGAAGTAATCAAGCCAGACGAAGACAAGACAGAAGAATCAAGCCTAAAACTCTATCACGCTACGATGTTTAGGATAAGAGGTTCGAGTTTCTTTTCTTTTTTTTTTGGCATGCATAATTGTAATTTAATACAATAATTACACATTATTTAGCTAATTATAACACACAAATGAATATCAAATTAATTGCGACAGAGGTTCTTATCCTAAAAAGAAACAAAATTTCTGTCTTAGTTGTGCGGGCGAATCGATATCTCTGTTCCAACTCGATCGTTTGGCATTTCGTCTGTCTGTAAATTTGTTTGTAACGCCACATTTTCATCAAATGTGACATGAATGTTCCTTGAAGTCATTAAAACGACTTATGTGTGAGGATTTTTATATGTTGATTTCGTTTCAATATGGTGGCCGTTTTAGTGGTTTAAATGTTTGGCACCATTAAATGATGTGAGTCATATCGGTAACTGCGAGACATTTAATTGTAATTTTGTTAATACTGATGAAAGCTTTCATTAAATTATAATTTTGTGAAACTGGTAAAAGCGGAGACTTATGTAAATAATCCGCATTCGAAAAAATTGGTAAACCTTTAAAGACTGTGGTGAAGAGCAGATATTACATTATAATTACATATATAAAAGAAACATATATTACATAAATAAAAGAAACTGCATTATAAGCTATGAGTTTTAAAAAAATCTATAAGATTAAATTCTTGGCGGGAAAAAATATATATATATGTCATATGTAAAGTTTTTCGAACGTTAAAGTTACTCATGATTCGGATGGTTTTACAATAATTGCATTATTTAGCTGTTCTTAAATTGCAGATTTAGGATAATTTATAACGCAGAAATGAATAACGTTATTTAATAGCTATCGATATTTTTACTCTTAAAATAAGGAAAGTTGGTTTATCTGGATTTAACGGTATCCACTTACTTTGTTCCTCTTAGGATCGCCAACTCTTTGCCGCCAAGAACGGCGATCAGAGAAATTTGTTTTGGATGCGTCTAGATGTTTTTAACGAGTGGCAAGCGCGCATGCGCACAAATTGATCTTTTCATCGGTGTTTTGCTTATCAGGCTATATTGCGCCACGTTTTGATTGGATTGTTTTGTTCAACTCTTCGATGTTATTTGTCGATAAAATCGAATTTGAATAAAGCTTCGTTTGGAATTCTTCGGATTGAATATCGGTTTAGTACCGTGTATGTTATTCTGTGTGTTTCGTTTCTCAATGAATAAGCGAAGCTACGAGTATTCCGCTATGCTGAAAGCGAAGCCGCTGATATTTTTTAAGTTAAAAAATTTGCCCGGTACACGCTTGAAATCCCGCAGACATTGCGTGCAGAAATTCTAGTTTTCGGATTTTTTAAAAAACCTAGATTCCTAACATTCAATGAAAAAGCGAAGCTACTTGTTTCCTGCTATGCTGAAAACGAAGCCGCTGATGTTTTTTAAGTTAAAAAAATTTGCCCGTTACACGCTTAAAATGCCACAGGCTATGCGTGCTCTATTTCTCGTTTTCAGGTGACGCATGCGCAAGAGAGCAATAAAAAGCGCACTACACATCCAAAACAGTATTTGGCGACAGCACATGAAATTGCGCTAAGAAAAATTGGCGAGAAACAGGTAGGTACCGTAAGCTCCACATTTAAAGGAAAGTTATTATTTCTTATGAAATACACTATTAAATGTATTAATAGTTTTAGAAACTATGGAAACCAACTAAATAACAATCATTCTAAATAAAATCATCACATAAAATTCATTACATGACAAATTTAATCGAGAAATAGAAAATTATCTTATGCAGAGATAAACAGAGAAAGAAACATCAAGACTAATATCCATAAGCCATAAGAAAACTTACTACCTTTCCGTAACTCAATTCTAAAATGAAATTCCTGACTAAAAAAGTTTCTGGAATATAATAATGTTTTTTCCCAACAAAGGAAAAACATGCGATTTAAAGATTTGATGAAACAATTTCTTATAATATCTAACAGTCAAATAAGTTTGACTTTCATGACAACAATGAAAAGCATTATTGCAAGTCACATATAAAAATATGCGTTAATGTGTTAAAATTAAGAATAAAAAAATGCATGAAAACTAAATTTATATCAGTGAAAATAATATTTGATTTAATTTTACGATTGTGCGAAAATCACTTTCTTGCGATCTTATTTTCTGAAGTATTTCCCGAAAATAGGTGAAATTACGAATTATTTTTAATTAATTAAAAACCTAATTAAAATTTTGAGAAAAATCGCTTCTAGTGCACATACCCACCCCAATGTGTATTTGTGTCAAATTTGGTATCTCTAAATTACGGGTCTATTCTGGTAACCCCGGTTGGGGTGGGAGACGTCACTTTCCCCGCACGTTAACAACGGGGAAAGTGACGTCTCCCAACCCAACCGGGGTTACCAGAATAGACCCGTTAAATGATCTGAAACGCCAACAGAAAGAATCTTTTTCTCTCTCAAGCCCCGTGTTCGCTTTTATTATTAGAAGAGATTGAAAAATAGATGAAATAGATTCAATATTTTACAAAGCTAACTTCTGAAGAACTCGTCTTTCCAACTTTTACTTAACATATTATAATAGGATCTTCTTAATAGAACCCTCTATTGATGAATCAGCCTGAAGTGAAATATCTTATTTATGCTTCCTTAACTCTTTCTGATTATTTCTTTTGAAATTTTGATTTTTTATAATTAACTATTTTCTTTTCTTTTTTTTATATATTAATATTTGGATTTCTTCCAAGATTTCCTACCATCTTCCTTATCCAGCGACCCGCGTGAAATTTTATAAAAGCTGGCTATTTCAGTTTCATTCCACCTACACATATTACAGTCTAGTACTTCAACCAGTTCCAGATATCTGTATGTCTCCGAACACTGTAAATCAAAAACACAACAAACTAGACGGATAAAATTTGGTATGCGATCTATATATCAAATTTGGGGTGAAATCTGTCTCTTTGATTGAAGTGTGTCTGTCTCTCCGCCCGTGTCCATGTGAACACGATAATTCAAGAACGATAAGAACTAGATTGGTGAAATTTGACTTGCAATTTTGCGTCAAATTTTGGACGTAAATAATAATAGTAACCCAGATAGCACGTAAGTTTGCAGCAAGTTTGATTTTGACTTGATATTGCCTTGTCATAGCAAATTTGACGCGTCAAACTTGAAGTAAACTTGTGGCAAGTTCACCGTGACAACTAGCGCCACCCTCTCTTGCAAATCCCATTTGCTGCAATTTCGTCGTGACAAATAGCGCCACCTCGCTTGCATTGCAAGCTTGCAGCAAATTTGCAAAACAAGGGTGATGCAAAGATAGCACAAAGAGATAATTATCTTTGCCTCTGTTTTTAAAAAAACATCTGATTTTTAATAGCATCTTCTAGACCGTCCTTCTTTTTATTAATTCAATAAATCAATGACAATTTGTAAAAAAACTAACTTTTTTTATAGAACAAAAATTTGAAACATTTTCTATCTTTTTACTAAATATAGAACTCGCACTTTAAAGAAAACTATATCGCCTTTTTCTGAATGTTGAAATTTTAGCGTTTATAAACAAAATTAAACCGACAAAACAGTCAATGTTTGTTGAAAAATAAACTTATGCATTTTGTCCCATTTTAAAGTAATTACTTTTGAACTCTAATTTCATAATTTATTCTACTAACAGAACGTAGTTATTAGCGAAAATCGCTCTCTCTTTGACTTCAAATCATATTCGCAACTCAAAAAATTAACGAAATCAAGAAAAAGTTTAAAATAAATCGTATGCGAATCTAATCGAATGGTGTATTAGCGAAATCTATCTTCTCCTCTCAGAGTTAACGGTTAAAGCGTCCGCTTCCCAAGCGCTAGGTCGCGAGTTCTATCTTGGGTTGTGTTCGTACTCTGTTTTTGCTATAGTTTGCAATGCAAGTTCGTCGTATGGTGACTTCGAGGCTTGCGTTAACTTGCTGCAAACTTGTTTCACACTTGCACACTTGTCGTGACAAATTTGCAGAAAGCTTGCAGATTTGCAGTGCAAGTCTGCTGCAAACTAAAATTGCTATCTGGGAAATCCATCTAAGGATTTACTATCTACAGATCTGTCTATTCGTGCATATCTAAAAGCGATGACTTAAAATAGCAACAAGCTAGGTGGGAAAATTTTAGTATAATTGTATACCTGAAACAAATTTCGGGTGAAATGTATTTACAGAAAGACTGTCTGTCCGTATGTATGTGAGTACTATGACTCGAAATCACGACAAGCAAGATAAAATGAAATTCGGTGTCTCGGTTTGACACCGAGCGCTCGATTCTCTTCACTATACTACGGAGATAAAAGCACAACACGAGATATAAGATTGTTGACGATAGCACACTTCCACGGGTTTATTTTTAACACCGATTTCCGGTACAAGAGGAATTTATCTTGACCCGAAAAGATTAAGGGGTCTATTCTGGTACCCCAGGTTGGTTTGGGAGACGTCACTTTTCCTGGCCGTTAACAACAGAAAAAGTGACGTCTGACAACCCAACCGGGGATACCAGAATAGAGCCCTAAGGGGTCTATTCTGGTACCCCCGGTTGGGTTGGTTTTCCGGCCGTTAACAATGGAAAAAGTGACGTCTCCCAACCCAACCGGGGGTACCAGAATCTAGGCATTAAACATAAGGTTTTGAATAGATCCGAAATAAGGATTCAACTATTCTGTTTAGCTTAAAAATAATCTATTACACGCTTATAACTAAAAATGTGCCTTTTGCGTTTAATAATGTGATTCTTACATGTGCATCACGGAGAAAACCGGCGAACTATTCCAAAAACCATTGTAGTCACCTGATTAGCATAGTGGTTCCAACTAAATTGTTGGAATTTAAGTTCTTAGAGTCAGCAGTAGAATCGAATCATCAGAAATTTCATTCTATATTTTCTCCTTCAAGGCATTAATTAAATTTAAAATTTTCAGGATCTAATAAGTTAAAAAAATAAAAACAAAACTGATTACATTTTGGTGATAAAATCAAAAAAATCTGGCAATAGCAATGTCGTTGTTGAGTTGTTTATAGTTGTTATCGAAACAACTGCGTTGTGTGATTTGTGAAAAATTAGATATTCATTCGAGACGAAAGTACAGAATTAGTTTTGATATTGATTTTTTTTCATTAAGATGAGTTTAAGTTACGTTCAGGTAGCGGAGGACGAAGGAGAAGAACCTATAGAAGTTCCTTGTGAAGAGGATGGTACTCTCTTATTGAGTACATTAGCTGCACAGTTTCCAGGGACTTGTGGATTGAAATATAGAAATCCTGGTACAGGTACTATGCGTGGAATCAGATTAACAGATGGAAAATTAAATCCACCATATGGAACTGGTTGGGGAAATTCTCTCTATATATGTGTTTTTCCTAAAGGTTAGTTTCAGTTTCATGTATTTCACCCCGCCCCTTTATTTATATTGTCAACATCTGTTTCAGCTGTTAGGCTTAGTGTCATTGCCTTGGCCTCTTTTTGTTTTATGTATGTCAATGTTATTTATCGCATTACTTAGTCATTTATCGTATTATAATATAAATTTTGCCATTATTTAGAGCTATATATTTTTATCTGTGCATATTTTTATATGAATATATTAGGAGTAATAATTTTAATTATAAAAGTGCATTTGTAAATATAAATAAATATTGAAGTAGCGAAGTGTTTTTCGTTTACATAATGTCCACTTTATATAGTAACTAGAATTCAAACCTGTATTGATTCAAATAGAAAATTTTTAATAATAAATGAATTTGGTTATAAAAGTTTTAGAAATAATATATTATTAAAGGGAATACATTTTTTTCAATTGATATGAGTAAAGTTTGATTGCCCTTAACTACTTCAACTGTTCTGCAATCATAATTTGTTTCCAGATGGATTATCAATTTAATATCTTGCAGGTGCATGCATTAACTTGATGTTAATGAGTTGTATCATCTGGCAATGTGGATGAATTATATCAGTATTATAATGATTATCCTATATACGTGTTGTAAACACTAGTAAAGGGGAAATTTTTCAAATATTAGAATTATAGTGGGATTTTTCTGTTTTATTATATTTTAAGAAACATTTGTATTCTTTTCCTTTGCCACCAAGAGATAGAGTGCTTGGCGGTGAAAGAACATTTATTTTGGATGCATGTTGCTTTTTTTATCAGTGTCGTGCATGCTCATTTATCTTTTTAATAGTGTCATGCGCATCGCTGTTTGTTGTGACTTGTTTTAATTGGTCTCATATTTTCTCCTCGATTTAAGTAGAATTTGCATAATATTTTGGTTTGAATTCTTCTTTTAGAATTTACACTCTTTTGATCATTTTGCAACGTTTTTTCTTCAGGTGAATGCTGATTTTGGATTTTTTATATCGAATATATGCCTTCAAATAAGTGCAATTCTTGTTGCAGAAGGAATGTTATTTCAGGTTAAATTTTTCTAATTTTTGAACATTTTTAATTCGTTTTGGTTCAGCAGTGTTTTTGAATTTAAAAAATTGCCCAGTACCCACTTGAGATGCTTCAGGCATCGTGTGCGCAAGAAACAAATAAAAAGCTCACTGCACATTCAAAACACTATTTGGCGGCATCTAATGAAATTGTGCCAAGAAAAATTGATGAAAAACCACACCTTAAATTTTTGGTTTACCGTGTGGCCTTACATTATTGACCATACATTGATTAGCATGTTAACCATGAGAGGAACAATGATAAAAAATCTTAAATTTCTTCTTTAAATTGAGATTTAGACTTACTAGGAAGATGTGTTCTTTCCGTTGTAAGTTACATTAAGAAAAGACTACTTGTTCGATTTGGCCACTTGTGGAATGATCTATTCTTTGGCCTCTATCAGGGCTAGGTATCCAAGAGTTCATTTGTGCCTTTCATGTGCTGATTTAGACTGTGACATAGAATCTGCAGAATTGGGTTGCGACCATCAGCAAGTGAAACTTTCATATGAACAATCTAGGGAAAAAAAGATATTATGCCCATTTCTCAACAGCAACCCACGAAATGATTAGGAATTTATTTTTTCAATTAAAAAGACAAAATGGAAAAAATCGCCTCTGAAAAAGCTGAAAGACCCTAGCAAACACAAATTGTGTCTGTAAACCATGTGTGATGATGGTTGTGGACCAGTGACGATCAATTCCATTTTGTTAGATTTTTAATTACATGGGTATGGGAGCATATTAGGAACATGGGAGACAATTACATTACACACAGATACATTCCTGCTGACACCTCGTTCTGTTATCAGGGTTCGTACTCCTCCTGAAATTCCTGAAAAACTCCTGAATTTCGCTTTTTTTTCCTAAGGGCCCTGAAAACTCCTGAAAATTGTGTTTTTTATCCTGATATTTCTCTTTGTCTCCTGAAAAATTACAATCGAAGAGCAAAAAATAAAATTATGATAAAACATAAAAATATGACATTTTCATTTTTCCTTATTGATAGAAACGGGTATATTCTGGTACCCCCGGTTGGGTTAGGAGACGTCACTTTTTCCGCACGTTAACAACGGGAAGGGTTGGGAGACGTCACTTTTTCCGCACGTTAACAACGGGAAAAGTGACGTCTCCCAACCTATCCGGGGATATCAGAATAGACCCCAAAGTCGCTGGAATCCGGAATTCTTACTTCTGACCTTACTTAGCCCCGAAAGAGTCTACCACACATGTTCCGAGTCACCGCAATCGGGAAAGATGGGAGAATTGATATTTAGTATACTTTTTTGCCAATTTTAAAAAATTGTCCACACTACCTCCTACTCCCCTACAATTGATTTTTTTTCACGCTATCTCCTGAATTTTCTGTACTGTACTCCTGAAAAAATCCTTAGAAACTCCTGAATTTTACTATCATATATACAGTATGAACCCTGGTTATTCGCCAGATCTTTTTTTCTAAAGTTACGGTTAATAACATTTGTCCTATATCTTTTTTGAAAAAATAGAAATTTTTGAATAAAGTGCTTTTTTTCCTTAAATGATTCTTGAAATTTGCTTTATCTGAAATAACAAATTTGGGCTTGTTTAAATGCGTATTTTGTACTTCCAAACATGAAACCACTATTTAGTGGCCAATTTTCCGTGGAACGAAGGGTGGTAGCTTTAGTGAGGTTTCACCGTAGTATGATTTATCAGCATTATTATTTAAATTGGTTGGTATCTACAAGTTGGAACACACCGATTTCATCGCCAAAATGGTAACCTGAGGAATCGAGCGGATTAGTTCCATTGGCAACCCATCAGCTAGATTGCTTACGTCATGGCAAGCGTTTTGCGTGATTTGAGTTGTTTACATACTACGCAGATTTTTAAATAACTTAAAATATTTAATTAAATAATAAAATGTATTTTAATTAGTATGATTTCAATTAGTAAATAAATGACAAATAGAACTTGGGTTTATTTAGTGATGATATATTTTTCCGATCATATTAATTGAGAGATTTTTTCTTTGTCTTGTAATAAAAATCGTTTGCATGGAATTTTTGAAGTTGTACTTGTTTTGAACGCTACTAAGGGCAAATGTTCTGCTGCTAAATTAGAGTAATTAAAAGAAGCTGATTCCGTACATTCACTAAGCTAGCGAAGCTACTAGGATCCCACTTTGCTGAAAGCGAAGCCGCTGATGTTTTTTTAAGTTAAAAAAATTTGCCCGGTGCCCACTTCAGATGCCGAAGGCATCGCGAGAGCTATTTTTCCTGCTTCATAAGAATAATTAAAAGTAACAGATTCCGTACATTCAATGAGCTAGGAAAGCTAGTAGTTCTGTTGCAATTCTACATTTAAAACGGGAGATAGTGCAACGACAAACCACAAAGGCAATGGGTTCGAAAAAAGATTAAACGATTAACTTTTAACTGTGACCGATGGTCGTTTGTTTACCATCTTGCTTTGGCGACTTGGCACGATGGCGCCATTTTACTAAGAGTGTGTTCCAACTTCTAGATTTCAACCTTTAAATTATTTTGCCTCTATTAGGAATCTGTGAGAGTATTTTATCAAAGTATCTACAAAATCTATTTCACTGAGAATTCTTTTTCAAATACCTCATTACTTTTCAAAACTCAATTTATCAACTTCAGAATTGAAACTAATGTCATTTTAGACAAGTATGTCAGCGTAAGCTCAGTGAAACTGTCTAAAGCTTTTTCAAAATGTATTAAAAAGATCTTTATAATAATAATTTGTTTATGGTAAATATTTAAAAATGTTTCTTCTAAAGAATTATCAAAGCATAGTCTTCGAAACATTGTAAAAAATGGCTACAAATCGAACATTAAGCTTTTGGCAAGGTATTATCGCAGGAGAGGGAGGGTAATACTTTGGCTAACATTTTATTTCACACTCAACGTAATAAAGAAAACATTAAATCTAAGAGCATAACTTAATACAAGGTGTTTCACCAAGGACCCCTAACTTTGAAAATAAATAACTCTGAAACTGTGATAGAATCTGAGCTCTCTTTTTGGCGATCTGCAATGCCGTCTGCAGCACCATCTATTGGCGCAATTTGTAACTACAATTTTGAGGTTTCTGTATCAAATTCTTATATTTTTTTAATAAAATACCACTGACTTCATGCTTCTATCCATCACCGTTTCCGAGTTATATATTTTCAAAGTTAAGGATCCTTCGTGAAACGCCCTGTAGATTCATCATTCTACTGATAATGTTTGTGATCAAAAAGACCAGTAATGAATGTTTCGAGTCTTGGGAGAGTTATCAAACTATGTTGACATTATTAAAAAAAAAGTTTGATATTTTCAGAAAAGGTTCTCTCTTCATAGTCAGCATTGCTTTGAACTGAGAAAATATTGTGATTGCAAATTCAGTTCGGTTCTAACTTTTGTACTACATGCCTTGTCTATAATTTAAACGAAAAATGTGGGGATATCTTTAATCGAATTAAATCAGAAATTGAATGATTATTTTGTGTTCGATTCAGCATATGTGAAAATTGGATGATGTTCAAAAGAAACTCGGGATTTTGAAATTGTTGAGTCCTTTACTGAGTTACCTTTTTAGGAAATTTATAGTATATATTCCTTGCATATCTAGGATTGCAATTTGTTTCTATATTGATCATATTTTAAACTTTAAGTACATACCATATAAATCTTATGTCAGCTATAAAGACACCGAGCAAAAGCACCTGCGTGTGTGCATGTGTAGAATATGCTTCAAAATGATATTAACTTTTTGTTCAGGGTTTGATTGATACCATTTGGAACCACATGCCAATTTGATGCCTCAACAAGAAAGGTTGGAATGCCTAGATGAAAGAGATTTAAAGGCTACATTTTGATAAATAATTTATCACATTTATGTTTGAGAAATGATTTATCACAGGTATATTTAATATTCTGCCTTGTTTATATGATTTCGAGACTGAAGTAATTTCTTTCTTAAATAAAAAATAAAAAAAACTCAGTCAAGAGTGGTGCTAGTGTCTGCCTGGGGGCACGACTTGCTGTACGGGGGAGGAGTGTAATGAAATTGGTCTTAAATTTTCATCCAATCTTTATTTATCTTCTAGTTGAATACCCCGTTGTGTGAAGGGGGTAAAAAAAATTTCCCGACGGGGGACTGGCCTCTCCACTGGCACGCCACCCCTGTATACGTAGGAGATCCATTTTCATTCGATGCGTTAGCACAAATTCTTTGTGTTGTAAAAAATTGTGTAAATGTAATAATATTAAATCTGAACTTGAGAACTGTAACATTCTTTTTTCAGTGACTGAAAATAAGCGAAAATCATGTGACCAGCTGGAAAACAGCTCTGCTAAGACAAAGAGAATGGAGACAAAGCACAAATGCTCTGATCTCATCGTTTTGGGATTGCCATGGAAAACTACTGAACAGGAACTTCGCCAGTATTTTGAATCTTTTGGAGAAGTCCTTATGGCACAAGTGAGACATAATGCAATATTTAACTGTAAAAAGCCATTTGAAATTTAATTTTGACAGGTTTTTATTATCTTGCTGCAATCCTAGAATAATCGGCACACCTCATTCTGAGCGGATAATAAGTTTTTATTTCTTTCTTTAATGCATACAAATAGCATTGATATCTCTTTTTCTGATGGGAGCACATGTATATCTTCATGCACTTTTTTGTAGACCGTTACTTGTAAAATGCAGACATCAGTGATGGGAAAAGTCATCCATCTTAGAAGTTATGGACATGGCAGTCAATGTCCTCTTATTGTGAAATCTGTAACATTCTTGTACTTGCTTCAGAATCCTGTTTATTGTTGTTACCAAATTATAACTATCAAAAATCTCTAAATGAGCATTTCCAAAGTATAATCCCCTCCCCCTTTGTTGCCTAGTGTTTATATCAGAATTAAAGAAAATACGTGGCCATTTTTACTTTCTCGTATACGAAGTATACAAACAGAAAGTATTGTAATCGTCAAAAAATTCGAACTCGAGATTTTGTCGGATCTCCACGTTTTAGACCTCCCTGAGTCCGAAAAACACAATTTTGGAATTATGTCTGTGTGTGTGTCTGTGAACACGATAACTCAAACTATTAGAGCTACTGGGATGAAATTTGGTATGTGGTCTTGAAACATAATTTGTAGGTTTCTATCAAATTTTGGACAAAATCTGTCAACAGGAAGTCTGTCTATTTGTATGTCCGCAGTCATGTGAACGCTATATCTCAAAAACTTGAATAGCTAAATGGATAAAATTTGGTACACAGTTTTATCGTTATGAATGGGCCAAATCCGTCAAAAAGAGGTAGCAGTCTGTTATTGTTGTAAATCAAACCGATCTCATTATTTCAGCAAATCTTTTATTCACGCGCTTTTGCAATTGTTATGGTTTGGTAGTATAAGTTGTTTTCTTGGGAATTCAATTCCAAAGCAGAATTTTCGCTTTAGTATTCATTGAATTGCCTATTTTATCGCGCCTGCTTCAAAGTAATATTTTTTTGAAACGTGGCAACAGATATTTGATTTCAGGTTTGTTTGTTTTTTTGTTTTACTTTCTCGTATACGAAGTATACAAAAAGAAAGTATCTCCACTTAGAAAGTATACAAGAAAGTTTAGGGGAGACCACTCCCGCTGGTTTATCATATTAATATTTATTGGATAAAATTTTAGTTTGGTTTTGATAAGTTAAAACTTCTTTCTCAAGTTTTTCAATTTTTTCTGATATATTAAAATTAATATCAATTTATTTTCCCTCAGAATCACTGATACTTTGTTAGTAGCATTGATTCAGTGCGAAATGCTGAAAGTGTTTCTTTTTGTGCATGCGTGTTGGAAAATTTTTTGCTTTAAAAATATCTTATAGTTTTTCATTTCTTTTTTAGGTGAAAAAAGATCCTAAAACAGGACAGTCGAAAGGTTTTGGCTTCATTCGATTCAGCAATTATGAGTCACAGGCTCGTGCATTATCTAAACGGCATCTCATTGATGGAAGGTGGTGTGATGTGAGAATACCAAATTCAAAGGTTAATATTATTCTTTTTGCATTTGTGACTTCATATTGATGTGCCATTTCGGTTCATATTATCTCTATAGGAATCTGGGGACTGTTCAAACCACTATGCACATGTATATACTTTCTTTGCTGTATACTTAATTCATGTATTTCTTTCAGTATTTATTGTTCCTTGTATTAAATTTTAGCCCTGAGAACATAGATCAATTTATATCTTCATTTCCTCGAGGAGAGCAAATAAAAATGAGTTAATATTAACTGTTTTCAGGTCTTTTCGTTAAGCGTACTTTTTCTCAAAACTTTTAACTTGATGTATTTATTGGTAGTTATAATGTATTAGAACAAAGTCGCATTATATTTAACCTTTTATTTTTGCTACTTCAATTTTATGTTATTTCTTTTTAAATGTTTTTATTAATTTTTTTTTTTTTTAAAGGATGGCCAAGTTGCAGAACTAAACCGGAAAGTTTTCATTGGACGTTGCACAGAAGACATAACAGCCGATGATCTCGAAGACTACTTCTCAAAATTTGGTGAGGTAACAGATGTTTTTATCCCCAAACCATTCAGAGCATTTGCATTTGTGACTTTCTTACATCCCGAAGTTGCTCAAAGCCTGTGTGGTGAGGATCACATTGTTAAAGGTGCAAGTTTACTCGTTAGTAGTGCTGTTCCAAAAAATGCAAATGCTAATTACCACAATCGAAAATCAGATAGCCGTGCACTGAGTGTGCCATTCCCTCACAACGCTGCTGGATTTGGTCCAGGACACCATAGTGGGAATGCAAATATTTGGAATCAGCCACCATACAATATGCCTGTGCGAGGAGGAGATAACATACAAAATTTGGCCCAACTGAGCACCACTTTGGGGTTAGGTAACCCAAATCCTAACCAGGGTGGGGGGAAGGGTATGAATACAACACCACCAACACTTAGTATGGGTGCACTGAATTTGGGGGCAGCACTGCCACTGAGTTCTGCTGTTGTGGCTGCTGCTTTAGGTCAAGCTAGTCTTGGCATTCTGGGTGGCATTACTAACCAAGGCAATTCTGAGGACTGCCCAAATCCGAATGTCAACACTTCGAACCCAGGGAATTCGAATATGGGTGGCAATGGTTGTCCAACATGGATGAACCAACCCTCTGGTAGCAACGAGGGTCCCATTCAGTGGACCCCAAGAGATGCAAAAGGCTATGGCATGCAAGTTTTAAATTAAGAGGCACGACATTTTTATCTTCACCATGAATCATCATCTCATTATTTGTTGAGTTTGAAACCTGTTGATTGTCATTTATTTTTTTGCTCATCCTTGAGGAGGCTCATTCTCTTTCCAGCTCTTCTCTAAATGTTTTTCTTCTAATTACTCTGCACATGTTCATCATATTTCTTCTTCACCTTCACATTTGTAGACACCTAGTCCTCGGTTCTGCTTTTCATAGAAAACAGGTTTCACATCTCAACGTTGTTTGTTTGGCATTTTTGGTTTTTTAAAAAAAACATCCAAATATATATATTATTTTGTTATGAAATTGTTTATAAGAGAGTCAGTTTATTTAAGCATGTGAAGAGTGTGCTAAAGAGGAATAACTTTTTAAAAGATTTTTTTATTTATTTGTGGAAAAGAGTATTCACAATTCAAAATGTGTTTCATGAATGAATGTTATCATTCCTCTGTGTCTAAGTGGGATAGCATGTGTTATATGGAAAAGTGCCTTGCCTGAAGGTTTTATGTATTTTGCTCTTGCCGAGCATGATTTTAATAAATGAAAAAATAATAAAAAGTCTAGTTTGAGATTTGAAACATCGAGAAAAGCAGTTTAAAAAAAAAGTTGTAAAAATTATTTTACCATAATGTAATACAAAGTTACATTTTTATCTTTGTGATGTTCAGTGATGTATGTAAAAAAAAATTATGCAATTTCTTGAATACATGAGTCTTTGATGCAGGTTTGATGTGTGAAGGAATTATTGCACTATAAAGTGATCTTTGTAAACATGTATATATGCATAAATATGTTATTTGAATAGTTTTTATTTAAATTAGATGTGTAAAATTAAGTAAAAAAGGAGGTGTAACTACCATTAGTTGTAAGAGTTGATATTTTCAAATGGAGAAGTTATTTCCATAATGAACTATTGGGATATAAATAATAGCTTTCTTATGCAGAAAGTTTAATCCGTATAATTTCATTGATTAGTTATTTTATATTTTATGTGCAGAAACTTCTGCTTATAGTGACTGAATAATTTGACTTTAGATGTGGTAAAATTGCATCGTATTATTAAATGAAGACCATCTTTCTTAAATCTGTTATACATTGCAATAAAGTAGAAATTTATTGTGAGGAAGCTTTCTTTGCCCTTGCAAAATGAATTTGATTTTATTTTAGCATTTTACAAGTTTTGTATATAAGCAATTTATTACTTCCAAGTTTAGAAGTTTAAGATTTTTTTTCTTTTTTCGATCACCTAAACTTGATGGATTATTATTTTGTTTGTGCGGTGATAATAGGATATTTATTAGGAATAACTGATGCATTTTATTGTTGAAATCTTTTTTGTGTGCCACTGCAGATGCAAAATCCTTTTTTGTGTGAGGTTTAAAAAAAAATCGCTTAGTATCTTTGAGTTCTCTCAACTGGTGTAGGTTGATTCATGGTATAGATGTGCTTCTTTTGTTAGTATGGCTGGTTTTATTGCTTTAGTTTATTGTTATAGCTAAGACTGAAAACTATCAATACTCAGTATATTTCTGCATTGTGCTACTGTTAATTTACTTAGTATATTTTAAAAGAAATCATTATCTATTAGAAATCATTAGTAAATAATTAACTATTAATTCATAGAAATGGCATTTATTATTTGTTATGAAATTCTTTAAAAAATTTAAGAACAGTGGTTGAATGAACAAAACTATTTTAATGATGGAAATAATAATTTGGCATGGGTTCGTTTGCAATATAGGAGATGGTAGAAAAATATTGAACACTTTGAGTTGGAGACATTATTTTAAATTAATATAATTCATAAGAAAAAGAATTTATTTTATGTTACTTTAAACAATTGATTAAGGGAAACTTTTTTGCAGACTAATCTGTTTTTTCCATTTTTCCCCTTTCTTGTCCTTAAAAAGTTTTAAGACCAAGAAATTGACTCTGAACTTTTTTATGTAGCTTTAAGTTTACTTGTGCCTTTATCTGATTCATAGTTTAAGAAGATTCTGAAGTTAAACTTGTTTTCTGCTTGCTTTTGAAGTTTAGTAATGTAGCTCTAGCTGAAATATAGCATAAAAATTGCTTTTATTTATGATTTCTGCTGTTGTCATGAAAAGTAGGCACTGTGTATGTTATTTTCATAAAGACCAGATTGCTTAGGGAAATACATTGGGATTTTTTTTTAAAAATTTATTTATTAGATTATCTTATGGAAGACAGGAACCAGTCTTTGTTTTCTTTATGATTTGCTGTGGTAACTTATGCATGTATTTTTGTAAAATTGTTTGTAAAGCCTACATATGCCTTTGTTTCTCAACTCTGTATGTATGCAGGTCTTAAGTTATCTGATATGAAATGTAATTCCATTCACATAATTTTTTTTTTAAGTATTAATGTCTGAAGAGATGTGACAAGCTTAGTTATCAGAATACATTACTTCATGTACTTCAATGTTTAATCTCTATGCATGTTCACTCTATTTAATACTGTTTAACTTGTGTGTGAGTTCTGAATATTAATGTATGGAAGCTGTGGTGATGTTTGATGTAGAAAATATTAAGGATAACAGGTGTTAAAAAACACCCATGAGTATGTAAATGGATATGATTGGTATTTGACTATTTGCTGTGAGTTGTTCTGAGTCTTTGGTTTGTAATTATGCAAGATTGTCTGTTTCAATAAAGTTTCTTTGCTGAACGGTGTGTGTCTGTTTTCTGAAGTGCTTGATTGTTGTGTAAAACTGAGGACAACATTTGCAATAATAATTTCTGGCTGCGTGAATGTATACACTTTCTGAATCTGTTAAGCTTCCTAGGCTCTTAAAACTAATAATTACATAACTGTATATATATATATGTACCCAAAAGCTTATTTTACTTGTTTAGAAAATTTTTCCTATATAGTTAATAATGGCATGCATTAGTTTTCATAATGAAGTGAATGCAAATAATTATACATTGTTTGGCAGTGAACATTTCAAAAGGGCAATAATAATTTGCTACAAAAACGTTCATATGAAAGAACTGTATCCAAATAATCGGCGGATTTTTTTGGGGGAGGGGGTAATTTATCCAGTTTCTTTGCAAAATCTTTTAGAACATAACTGACAAACATCTATTGTAATTAAATTTTGCATTCATTTATTGTTGAATGGGAAAATATAGTTTTTGATAAGTCATTTCGCTGTAAGGTTAATAGATTTAACTACAAAAAACATTACATAACTTGACATTTTCTGTTTTATAATCTTTCAAATTCATTTTTATCCTTCACACAGATTGTAGTGATGCGATAGCAATGTATTACATTAATTTTCAAAATGATAGTCTCTACTACATAAATTTTCATGAGTAAGGAAAATATTCCAGTGTCAATTCATAAAACCAGTTGTGACACATTGCCGTTATTGAATCCTCTACTAGTTAAAATTATGTTCCAACCACATAAACATAATTTTTTTCATGATGACTTAATTTTTATAAGGATTAAAAGTCTTTTGAATTCTAAATTTCTCTCTACTGTGCTATGTATAACACAACTGATGTCGGCACAATCCAAAATCCTTTTCAAACAATAAGTATGGTGAATAGCAAATTTTGTCTCAAATAGGCTTAGAAAACAATTTACATTTCCTAGACTCAAAAATCCTTGTGTACCTTCACATTTATCACTGACTTGTATCAGAATAATGCTAAGTTCCCAAATATCGTTTTTGAGTTATGCATATTCTTGGGTGCAGAATTATTTGAAATCCAATATACAACAAAGAAGCAGTTCTTCTAAAGAGTCGGAAGTATTCTGAGTAAAATTCAATGGCAAATTGAAAGTTTCAGTTTGTAGCAGTCCAAAGTAAAGTCTTTGGACTTAGTGTTTTTTTTTTTTTTTTCCCTCTAAGCCAGTAGTATTTTGATATACTACAGTTCCTTTGCTTGTTCTGTATTGAATTAAAAATAAGTGATTGGTTGGAACTGCTTATTGAAATCTAACATATACCATCCATGATAATGATGAATTTAATATTAAGGTTTTTTGTTTTTCTGAAAATAGAAGTGTACTGCTTCAAAAAAAAAAAAAAAAGCTTTTCTAAAAGCACAATTACTTAAAACAAAATTTCACATTAAATTTATGAGATTGACTCTTCCCATTTTGATGAGCAATACAAGGAAAAAAAGATTTATTTTTTTCCATTATTGTCCATCTGATATATATACGCTTGGAAAGGTGCTTTGCATATCACTAGCTTCATATTTAGTGTATGTGATATACTTGTGGTATGAAGTTTTCATTTTTAAGGGGTGAAACCCATTCTGCTTGAGAGTAAACAAAAATTAAATGGTTTCAGTTTGATATTTTGTATCATCTAAGTACTTTAGAAACCACACGTACAAATTTAATTAGTATAAATAAATTTCCTGTTGTGAAATACTACCTCTCCTAGTTTGATTTGCTTTTGAAACTAATTCATTGTCATTATATATATTTGCAACAAAGTTCTGAAAAACGCTTATTCCCTCCTGCATGGTTTTAAAATTTGAGATTTCTGAAAGACCAGATGCATTTTCGGAATATCTGTTAAAGCGAAGTGTTCAAGAATAAAATGCCATTATGGGGTACTAAAGGAAATTACATCAAAATTTAGCATGCGAAACAAATTGAATAAAACATATGTAGAATTCTGCATGAAATTTTCTGTAGAAAAAAGCACTTTTTATGCATACTGTGTGGTTCATGAAAAATGAATTCTGTTAACATTGAAAACATAAAACACACATTGCTAAAAACATACGCTCTTCTAATGTATAAAATGCATTTCCAGAACATTTGATGTTGTTTTTTTTCCGGAGTAATCGGAAATTTAATAGATGCAAAAAAATTGATAACAAACACCATGCCCAATCAAGGCTCCAGTTCATAAGGCAAGTATCTGGTTCATGTATTACAAAATATTAAAAATTATTTAATTATTATAGCATTAAATAAATTTATCTCTAAATTTGATTTCTTCTGAATTGGGTGGCAGGAGATCTCAAAAAACGAAGGGATTTTTTTAAAAAAAACTTATTTCTCTTATTTTCAGTTATTTCTAGTTAAAAATAAATCGGTCACTCAATCGGATAACAAATCAGATTGGCCTTCATGTAGTCTTCGAAATAAACTGTGAAAATTAATAGGATGTTAACACAAGATTTAAAAAAGTTTGTATTTTATGTTTACTTCTATATTTAGCAAGCTTATAATATGCAAGATTTTTAGTAATTTAGTTTTAAAGTAGTTTACTATTAGTATGCTATAGCTGTTTAAAATGAATTTACCTTCTCTCCTTTTAAATAATCTTCATTCAAACTAATTTCATGTAATTTGCTTTCAATTGCTAATGTTAATTTGTACTAAGACAGTATCAGAAATAATATTAAAAGCATATAAAATTTATTATGGAAATCATATGAATATTCTAAGTAGGAAGCAGATTTTTTGAAGATTGTATGTGAATCGTCAGATTTCCTATGCACTTCAAATAGTTTTTTTTTATGTATGTGTTACAACTGAATCATTTAAGACAAAGCATATTTCTCCATGTTTCCAGATAATCTGTGGCATAGCCAAAAGTGAACCCAAACAGGCTGTCTTTATACTTTCATCAATAGCAATTCCCAGAAGTTAAGAACTTTTGTGTTCCAAGAAACTCTGTTTTAAACCCTAGCATATTTGCATTTTCTTTTCCAAGGAATCTGAATTTTTTAAAAATTTTGAAATTCAAAAGAATTGAAAAGGAAGGTAAATTTTGCTTTTTTCTTCATTAAACAAAAAATGAGAATAGCATAGTATACAAAAATCCAGAATGATGAATAAAAGAAAGTGTTTGCATTTCAATATTGTTGTGAAACATGCTGATCCATAACCTCGCCTCCCCTATTTTTCCCATTTCAAATGTGGCACCATAAGAATATTTTGCTTCCTTTAGGGCTACTTGTTAATCAATTTAAATTAAGTACATTGATGTATTGTATTTTATATTCAGAGATTTTTGTTTGTTGTGGTAAGATTCAAACATTTAGTTACTGTGATTTATAATTTGTTTTTATTAGTATTAAGTATTTGTCTTTCATTAGTTGCATTAAAATAATTCCATTTATTATTATTTTTTTTAAATATCATTGCTGTTTGTAGGAATGTTTTTCAGTACAGTATTAATAGCAAGGGTTTTTTTTTTTTTTTGTAGCAATTGCCTTGTACAGTGTTGTTTTGAATTGTTTCCTATTAATATTTTTATACAAATATTTTTATGTAATCTGCAATTTGTCTCTTCAACTCTTTTTACAATTTGGAGATTCTACTTTATTTCATGGGATTGTCCATTTTGTACAGCTACTTGAAATGCTGTTATGATTCAATATATTTCTTGATTCAATAAATCATGGTTCTGAACAATATGGCATACTGCAATAAATTGTTTTTTTTCAAATCTTCAACTGGGATGCATTTATCAGCAGATTATTTACCATATGAGAGATTATTAAAATTGCTGTTGTCTTATTGGATGTGTAAGGTTTTATCTTTTTTCCTTTAAATGCAGTCCTTTTACATTCTCTTTTGCATTTCTTGTTGGTTTTGAATTCTGTTCATAAATCTGGTATTTAAATTGCTGATGCTGGTATTATGTTTGTTGTTGACATACCAAGCCTGCTTCATTTTTCATATTCAAAAGTTAGTTTCATGCGAGAGTTTGTTGAGATGCATACCGGGGTGACAACATGAGATTGTGTTTCAGAATTTAGAAATGCACTTGAAATGAAAATTAATGCTCTGTTGAACGTTTGTGTTGGATTTATTTCTGTGTGTTGTTGTAGAACTTATATTGTCAATTTTAGAGTACTGTGTAATTAGGCAAGGTGTTTGCAAAAACTGCTTTTACTAAATTAATATTTTTACAACATTTAAGTGTTCTATATTGTATTTTTTTTTATAAAGTTAACACATAGTAGGATATGTGTGTATAGATTTCCGTTTTCTTGATTAAGATATAACAAATTTTACCATTTAGTAAAATTTCTGTAAAAAATTTTTCATAATACACTTTTTTGCATATATTAGTTGAATACATAAATTTTTAACTTTCAGGTTACTAAATAAAATACTTAGTGGAAAATGTTGCAATTTGATGTTTTAAAATTTTCTTTTGGGCACATTTTTTATGTAATTCTATTCCATTTCTGATCTTAGGATGTGCTTTTAAGTGTGTTTACAATCAATGAGAAAGATGGGAAACCTGTATGAATTAGAAAGCAGATTAGGTGCTCAGTAGTTTCTTCCAGGGCTTTCTAAACCATCCAAATTAAGATGAATAAATGGCTGCCACTACCACAGCACTGGTTTTGCACCTGTTATGAAGTAACATTAATGAGTCCCAGTTACAAAGTGGCAGTTTTCAAAGACACTTTGAAATGACTAGCAACAGAAAGGTCGAAAAGAGTGTATAGGTATGTATTTGAAAATTTCAGTGCACAAGGTATGGAAAACTTTTTCATCGTTGTACGCTTTTATTTTAAGATTTCAAGATAAAATTGATCATTAACAATAATTATACAATAAAATACAAATAACAAGGAAGGAGGATTAGAATATTATTCAAAATCATTCTAATGAATAATGAAACTTTATCAATATAATTTTTGATTCAAGTTTTGTTTCAACTTTATACCCTTGGTGAATAATTAAAATAACACACATTTCTTTACACAACGCTTTCTTACACACACTTCCTTCCCTCTGAACTCTTTCTCGTATATTAAACTCATAATAATAATTGAATTCTGTGTAGAACTTTTGTGAAATACTTTTGCATTGATCACTGAATGATTTTGAAGTTTTATTTGAAAAAATTAGGGGCTTTGAATTTTAAATGCTTAAAACTACATTAGGTAAATGTTATAGCTCTAATTTTAATTTCAAAGGCAGAGCATTTTATTAAAGATAATACTTTGTAATATCCTTTTTTTTTAAGTCAATAAATATTTTGAACTATAGTGTGTTTGTGTTTTTTCATTTGCATTTCACATGACAGTACAGGGTTAGTCTAAATGATTCATCAAGTTTCAAAGGGCTGTTTATTTACAAGTATACAATGTACAAAGGCGGGTGATACATGAAAAGATACGTACACTCACCAGGTTTCTGGTACATACTACAAATGTTCAATGTGTGCGCCCTTGGTCACCCGGCACACATCCCAATGGTAATCCAGTTCCGTTCAGACTTTCAATAGCATGTTTCCGTCACAGCAGCAGTGATGCATTCCTGCAGTGTTGTTGGCATTGGGGGTGCATAAACTTTGTCCTTCACATAAACCCTACAGGAAGAAATCACATGGTGTAAGATCTGACGACTTGGGGGGCCATGGCAACAGAGGAACGTCATCCAGACCAGCACGCCCAATTCAGCGATGTGGCAGTTCTCTGTTGAGAAAGTCACGAGCCACCAGGCAGGCTTATAAACTTGGGGAGTGTATGTATCTTCCGTCTTACTAGGTCATATACCTCTCAATACACAGTGTTTTGAAACCCGATGAATCATTTAGGCTAACCTTGTATTCCCCTTCCCACAATGTATAAAGTACAATTCCAAATTTTGTAATTTATGAATGTAATTTAATTTAATGTCAACTGTTTTATTTGTTCTAAAAAATACTGTACTGCTTAACTTTCATTAAAATTGAATCAACAGTTCCTAGTAATATCAGCAGATTACAAAATGGTTTTTTTTTTTTCTTTTCTTTTCTGCTCTAAAAGGAACTTTTAAAATATTAACTTAAACATTACTTTTTTAATTAATTTCATTGAGAAAAAACACAGTTGCCCCCTTTCTTTGCTGTATATGAAAAAAAGGTATAGAAAAATAAAAGTATTGTGATCGTCAGTTTTGATGAAGCTGCCCCCTTTTACAACTCACTGAGTATGAAAAAAAAATTTTTTTTTTTGATTATGGTTTGTCAGTTTTTCTGTGAACATGATGCTTTAACAACAGAACTAGCTAGATAAACTAAATTTTTTT
>BGPR01002096.1:58720-94578 GCA_013235015.1 Araneus ventricosus
CCCCCAAGTTCGAGACTTGCACTGAAATGTCAGAAATTAAAGTGCTGTTTCAACTCAAGTCCAAAGTAATGAAATTGATTTTTTTCAAATACATTGTGTGTGGAATTAGCTTATTTTCCTTGTACGTCCACATATGATATTGCACACTTGAATGAACATTTCCACTACAAAAATTACATTTTTGAGTTAAACAGTGTAAGCAAATCTTGAGCAATAAATAGAACATTGCAAAGAATGACGTTTGTGTCCCCCTCCCCCCTGCAGTAAATATCACAAACAGATTTGCGATGTTTTTGACACATGTAAGTAGCATTTCAGGCTTACACATTGTTAAGTTTGACTCAAAATTCTTTCTTTTTAATTGTGACAGTTTGTAGTTATATGGGATATTAATATATAAAAAGCCAGAGAAGGAAGTAACACAGTCATGTGGTTTGGCTAGGTCTCAGAGTGAAATCCAGACTTTCTGTCTACGTTTACAAATAGGTATACACACAGATATACTGTTTGGATTCTTTTATTAATATAATCTTTCAGCATTTTTTGTTTGCTTTTTTTTCTCTGAGGAAACACTGTATTCTTTTTTTTATTTTATGTTAATTCATCAACGGACATGCAACTCCATTAATATTAAATAGAAGTTATGTGGATTACTTTCTTTATATTTAATTCGTGCTTAGTTTTTGTTAAAAAGGTTCTTTTATGTACTTAATTTTGGAATTGAATATTTTTTTTATATTTAATATTTTTCCTTAACTGTTCTAACACTGAAAAGCTTCTTTTACTTAAAGATTTTCATTCATCAATTCAGCATTTTTTAAATTTATATTTGGTAATGCATTTTTTTCTGTTAATGGATTTACCATTATTTTACTCGGAAAGAACAAAAAACGAAAGTTAGTGTCAATCGATTCATCAGTTCTCTTTTTCATGCTTTTTTTTTTTATTTCTTAAGCACTCTGGCAATCTGCATCAGATTTTCTTAAACAACTTTTGTTTGTAAATTTGTGACAATCGAATCCGAGATATTGTTGGCAAGTTAAAAGCCTGTCTTAGACGGGCACAAATCTTCTAGTGTATTAAATAATCGCCCTGACCTAGTCTCAGCCTTTTTATGTATCTGCATCACTTGTTCATGTGCTGAGCCCTCCCTAAGGAGGTTATGTGCTGTCAGTGGCAGTGACTGCACCACCATTGCTGTATCCCCTGGGGAAGCGAGAACCGGCATACCGAGCTGGGCCACTTTTCATTCACACACTCGTGGGACTAAGTTGTGGGATATATCAAATTCACTTTGTTTTTGTTACTAAATTCTTTTTTTAAAAATTACAAATCTTTTAATTTGTATTTATAATTTGAATAACAAATTTATTTTATACATATAATTGTAAAAATTATTATATTTCATCTAGGTAAAAAAATTCTGCTATTCTAGTCACATAATTGTGTTTATTTACTTTTTGCATTAAAGTTTAATTGAAGCTGAATAGATATAGATTAAAGATTTTGAGATAACTGTCATCAGTAGAAAATGTCACTTTGCATAGAAATCACTTCTAACAAGCTATACTATTGCCAAACTGTGTAAGTTATAAATTGTGGTAATTATGCTTTTTGTCATATATATTCAAATCAGTTGGAGGTAAGCAATATTTATGTAGATACCATATAGTATGATCTACTCAAGATAAGAAATTTAACCACTGTTTACTTTTAAAAGGAACAGAATTTTGAAACTGCTTTTAAAATTTTTATAAATTTACATGCGGTATATCAATCATAAAATACAAAGGAAAGAAATTCAAAAATATATGCATTAAACAAATGAGCACTATATAAACAATATTTACTATTTATATAAGTAATATTTCACATGCTGCTTTATAGATTTAGTTGCAAAAAATCAAACTGTGAATGTCGGAATTAACTAAAATCGCATTTGAATATTGATCTTAAGCTTAAAAAGAAGCTTATTCACTTATTTACTGAAAGAAACTTACAGCTTACGTGAATATTAAACTTTTGAAAAAGTTTTAAGTAAGGTATCTTAGTATTTAAAGGTGGTTGGTTAGTAAGAGGAAAATATTTTTATTCCTCATTTTAATGCATGAAAAATATTTTAATTTTCGAACCTGCTCTGGTAATCTATATTTATAAAAGAGCCATTTTTTTATGAGTTCGAAGTTTTTTGTTCTTTATGCACATCCAGACTGTTTCACTTGCAGAGACCAAATTTAGCACAGTGATAAATTAGGAAAAGGAGACTAAAGCCATAAAAAATTTAAAATTCAAATTAGGTTTTTATTTAATTTTAAGTGTCAAATTCAGGCGTTTTTTGCTTGTTTCTTTTTTCTTCATTTTATTCCTTGTATTTTTGTTCATTTCTCTTTATTATTATTTTTGAGTTGTATTTTTTTCTCCTTTATTATTCAAATAAGCGCAAGAAGGAAAGTTATGTTTCTGCTGTTTAATTTATCAGTTTGTTGTATTTTTATTTCGTTTTATTTTTTTCTTTTGCAAAACAACATGTATACTATTGTGTTTTAATTTATAAACATCGGAATTATAATTGCTCATTTTAAAGTTGTATTAATTGTTATACAGTATATTGTTTAAAAGTTGAGCATAAATTTTTCCCAAACTTCTCATGTTTTCATTCAAACCATACTGTTTTAAGGTAATAAAAAACAAGAATTGAAAGTTTGAATTCAACAAGAAAGGATTCAAATGAGATTTACATTTGTTGGAGAAAGTTAATGACAATATTTGTGGGGGGGGGGCGGAGGCGGACATATGCAAAAATATGGATCCCGTGCAACACCTGGTTATCAGCTATTTTATATATATATATAGCTAATATGGGCTATACTTTAAATATAGTCGATAACTACTTTCATCCTATCCAGGCCCTTCATTAGTTGAAGGCCTACAAATTAAAAATGAACACATGCCCTGTTTATAGTTGACCAGTCTGCAATAGTTGAAATCATTTAATGATACTTATTAAAACAGTAACAGAAAAAATTGGGGCAGAATGATAAGTAGTAGTTAATTTTTTCTCCCACGGGAGATGGGTTAATATGCTTATTCAATACCATATTGAATCTTTAAAAAAAACAAGTCCCCCACATATATGAACATTACAAGTTCTTTGATATAGATTTTGAAGATTATGTGCTGATTAAAAAACTAGCGATATCTTATCCAAACTAACTAACAAAATTTGACATCTGTTCAGCATGAAATAGGTCAGTGGTGCGCAAACTATTTTCATTTCTGAATCCCTCGCTCTGTGTAAAAAGTTTTCGCGACCCTTTTGGGGGTTGCAACCGTGTTTTTTTTTTTTTTTTTCAAAGAAAAACCTTACATTTTTTATTGTCAAATTTCTCTGAATTTAGCGGCCCACAAAATTATTCTCCTGACCCCCAGAGGGGTCACGACCCATGGTTTGCACACCACTGACATAGGTGATCGAAAACGAACTGTGCACTTTTGGTGTTACAGAAGGCAGTGAAAATGAATGTAATATTAAAACTTTTAGTCTCGTGGGGATTAAAAATTTAGTGTCGTCATCGAAACAATTATCTACGCAATTTTGTAATTGCTGGCATTCTTTTTAGCTTAGCCGATTCGTTTTTGCACAACTTAAAGGCTTAAATAGGGTCTTAACATCAGACCAGTGATTGCATCATACCAAAGAACACTTTCAACAAAAGTTGTGTGTTTAATCTGAGAAACCCTGTCTAAATATCCAGGATCTCCCTAAAAAATCAAGTAACCTACAATTATATTCACCAGATCTGGGATGACCTTCATAAAGTCTTGAGAAATGTAGTCCCACCACCAAAACTATTATTAACTGCTAGTAGATCCTCAGTCCCCTGCCTCTGAACTAGTGAACTTTGTCATTCAGTACACTAACCCTAATCATTGTGATTTGCAAACCAACATCTCCAAATGAGAGAGTAGTTTCTATGTCGCATGGGTATGATAGTGAATACCAAAGTCTTTATCTCGCACCCTATGTTTGGCACAGCATAATCAGTGGTTTTTGTGCCAGTTAACTCAATCAAATCAAAGCATAAACACAGCTAGATGACGACATGTGCAGCTACATTTGTCAGGCGATAGTGACATCACACGAAATGACTACATTATCCTAATAATTGGTAAAAATTCTCCGAATGTGTGACCAATCCGAGCATTATCTTAATTTATACCTATTCGTACCTTAATTTGTTTTGTACACACCGCAAAGAAGTGCAAGCACTCCAGAATAAAAATCTTTAAATCGATGGATAATACAGCATCATTAAAAAAGAAAAAACTGACAAAAATTAAAAATGGAAATTTTATTTTCTCTAAGTGAATTCTTAGTTAGCTCCATATCATTGATCTAATATTTTTCGAGGAGCTCATCTGTAACTTAACTTGGTTCACATTTATTATCAGTAACCCAGGTAGCACTACATGTTTCCCAGTGTTGTACAATATTGTATAATATTGCGAATATTGTTCAGTATCTTACAATATAGTGCACTATCTTTGCGCTGGGAAGTGTTATGTGACTTAGGCATTTACTAAAGTAATTTGAAATAAAGACTTGTGGTTTTCAACTTCAGTTGTAAATACCGGAAGAAAAAAAAAAATCCAAATATTATACCTTCTGGAATGCTCACAATAACGTTGCAATATTGTACGGCATTCAGAATATCGGACAACATTGTGGTGATATATCATGCAATATCTTGTGCTAACCGAGTGTTATCTAAATATTATATCACGAGTCTTTGCTGCTACCCCTATAAGAACAAGATATTTCCACGATGTTGCTACGATATTCTGTACATCGTAACAATGGCTCAGCCATATGGTACGGTTCGCCCGGGACTGCACTTTGAAAGGATCGGCAAATTCAGACATATAGGAAAACAATTTTATAACTAAGAAGAACATCGGCACTAGTTCAATCATTGTATACATAAAAAAACTGTTGTAATTCATATTTTTCGCATTTTTTGATAAATTGTCGGTGTGTGAAAGACGGTCTGGTTGTGGACGCACAATTTCCCAACATATCTCCAGAGATAAAGGCCGTCAAATGACGAATTGTGTTGTTAAATCAATTTCTTCCCTGGAATTATTATTTTTAGGTTTATGTAACTTGTAAAGGAAGGACGACATATTGAACGTTTGTCTCGGGCAACAAAAGTTGCAGCTATGTCACTGTATATGAATATTGCAGAGCGTCTTGTGTTAAAAAAATCTCACATGAACTAATCAAATTAACTGCCTTCCAGTAATCATAAAAGATTCTGTGCGCATTCAGAATATCGTAGCAATATCGTGTAGATATCGTAAAATATCTTTTGCTAATGGAGGTTCCTTTCCCCTCCCTCAAAGCGGAAGGAATAGAAATAGAAGAGAAATTCCTGTTAATATTTCTAGTTTTTCTCTTAACGTTTAATGAAAATATTTGAAATTCATATTTAGTTTAGGAAGATTGTAAAAAACGAATCATCCGATCGGAAAAAAATATTAGTTTAAAATTTTCCATAGAATCTTTAGCCTAAAGCAAGAAAATGCTTGATGGATTGTAGAGTGAATATAAACACCGATACGTTTCGTTTCACATTGCCGGAATATTTATATTGATTATGGACGACATTTGAGTGCCTGTACTACGTAATTCCGGTGTAATGCTAAATCAATGGAATCTTCAAAGCGGAAGTCCAACATACAAGCAGATAAAAGTCAAGGTTTTTAATATACTGAACACACCAGAAAACTCATCCATAACAGAATAAGGGTTCTATTCTGGTACCCCCGGTTGGGTTAGAAGACGTCACTTTTCCCGTTGTTAACGTGCGGAAAAAGTGACGTCTTCCAACCCAACCGGGGGTATCAGAATAGACCCGTAAATTTTTAAAATGAACATATGGACGAGTTTTCTGGTTTGTTTACTTAAAAACCTTGACTTTTATCTGCTTGTATGTTGGGGGTCTATGTTGTTAACGTGCGGAACCCAACCGGAGGTACCAGAATAGACCCCTTGGACTTGCGCTTTGAAGATTCCATTGACTTAGCATTACACCGGAATTACGTAATACAGGAACTGAAATGTAAACAAACAAAGCAAAAAACTCGTCCGTACATTCATAAACATAAACTAAATTGTAATTTAATTAAACGGTATTGTAGATTTATTTCACAGATTATACATGAAACATACATATTTTACACGAGATCGTGAACTAAAAATAGCAAGAAATCAAATGTATATTGCAGAGAAGAAAATTAACGCCTCCAACATAATTTGAAGATTCTCTTTGTTTTCTGATACGGCTGCGCGAAAAATTAACCGAAATTTCGCTTTAATTCACACCGTTTAACGGCATATAAAAATATTTTTATATTAAACTGCATATTATATTTGGCATATGTGACCCCGCTGGCCAATCGAAATCCGAACATTTTGCGTTTATGTAATGGCAACACATCGCAAATGTAGAGAAAAACAAAACCAAAATAAAATTCCCACCCATGGTTATTCGTTTCAAATCAATTTGAAAGGTGTGAAGTGTGATTAAGCTCGGAGTTTGTTGTTTGTTTCTCTTATAAGAATATCGAGTTCAACGTTTATTTATAAGGTATTCAAGTAATCACCAATAGAAGTTCAAGATGGCACCAATTATTCCATTCCCCAATGAAATTCCATCTGAAAGTGCGGAGAATAATTCAAATGAACCTCCTGCAAACTTAGTAAGCGATTCGGACAGTTATTCAGAAGATGAAGATCATGATGGTTACCTACCACTTTCACAAGACCCTGAGAATTGTCTTGACAATCACAGTGATGATTTGGATGAAGTAAGATTTTCATAGACTTTCTACATTATAGATTTCTATTGATTTTCGAGTTCCATTAACTTTCAGCATAATAGGATGAGTTTATAATAAATAAAAATGATTCACTTCAGAAATCATAATTCTAAAATTACAATGAGTAATAGTAATTAAGAACAATTAATTAATGTGAATTGTAAAACCTATTGAAGCAGTCTAATTTTTAGTACTCACAATAATGTAATATTATACATACAAGCATTACAAATTTGAATGCATAATAATATTACATATTTGGGTTTGTAAGTTGCATAATACTTTGCTAAATCTATGAGTTGCTAAAATACAGCATTGAAATTGTAAAGTACTCATTTTTAGCAAAACAGGAACTCTGTTTGTCTTTTTCGGAATACAAACATTGAAATCACTTAGTCAAAAAACATATTTTTACCTTCAACTGCTTATGAAAGGAGACATTCATTTGATACCATGGCTAAACGTGACAGTCTTTGTTCATCAGTTGTGTTTTGAAACTTTCCATAAATATTTACAATAAAGTAGTTTCAAAATGTCAAGTGATATAAAACAGCCAGTGAGGGGCAAACTGTGGCTCACAAACCAGATGCAGTTTTCTTGGATGTTCTGTTGAGCCTGCCACAGATTTAAAAATGATAGTATAGAAAATTTATAGTTATTAGGAATGCTATTAGCAAATTATGGCTTTTAGAAATGCAGTCACAGTTTCATTCATCGCATTAGTATTAGGGTATTTTTAAACTAATATTTTTTAGTCCTTATTGAATTTTATAATAAATTATATTGATCTGTCAAAATTTTTTATTTTGGTCTTCTAAAAAAGTCCGTCCATCCCTAGTTTAGATTGATAAAAAAAAAAAAAAAAAAAACAGAACCATTTGGGGTACCAAAGTATATGGGTCATTCTCCAGAAAATGTACCATTTGCACCAAAATATTTTCAGATTTCAAAACCTTAAATTTCCTTTTTTTATTCATTTTTATGTGAAACTTCTACTTACTAGAAGTTACCATGAGCAATGGCCCAACTAAATTTAAATTATTTTACTCATAAATAAAAACATATAAATAACCTTTTTCATGGAGGTGACATAAAACACAAGAAAATTAATAATTACTACACTAAAATAAATTGTAAACATTTAACCAGCTCATATAGAGAATTAGAAAATGAAATTATTAATTATCTTAATGAATCTTATTAATTAATTAATTATCTTAATATAATCAAAATTAAATATCAGAATTAAGGTATAGCTTAAATTTTAGTCATTCACTCTATGAGTTTAAAATTTGTGTTTAATACATGTATAATATCAGTATAGTCTCAAATTGCTGGCTAAAAATGATGCATCTCACTTCCTTGACAATGAAATTGAAAAGGATGTCACGGAGGTTAGGAATCTTCTATAAAAATAGGCTTAATGGATGCTTTTTTCAGAGGAAAAAAAATTATTTTTTGGTATTACAGTCTACACATGCTAAGCATATTAAAACAAGGAAAATTGTATTTTTATATTATTTTATATAAATGAACTTCAAGGTCACGGAGGTGACATTTCTGAATAACCAAACTCGTTTCTTAAGAACAAAATCCGTCTACTTGTCTCTAAACCAAAAGTTCATTTATTTTTTGTAGCTATAATAAACAAGGTGGATGACATGCATCATGGGAAACAAAATGCGATGGCTGTACTGCCATTTATGAGTAAAAAAATGGCATTTTATGTTTGGGTAACGAAGGTGAGAATTTATTGTGTGACACCATTCATTGTTGTTCTAAAACAAACTAAATCACAATATAAAAATTTAAAATATGCTTAAGCATTTAATATTTGAGACACTTGTGGCAGGAATAATAAATATTTGAAGATTTTTTTTTTAATTAAACAAGTTATTGAACATTATTAACAGTCACACCAGGTGTGTGATATATCACGGAGGTGAGAATTCACATACTGTGAATTAAATAAATAATAAATTAAAGATCATCACAAAAATTTGGTGATTGATTTAAATAGATATATTTTTACCACTATTGAAAAACACAGTTTAATCAATTATTGTCTGAAGATTTTGCTGTAAAATGAATGTGACGGAAAAGGTACATTTTCTGGAGAATGACCCATATGCATCTCTTACAGTATCTAGGAAAGGGTGAAAAGGTGTTCAACTTTGTCTCAAAATTGAAGCTGAGAATTTTTAACTTTGTCTTGAATTGAAAGACTTTACACAGGAGTCTTGCCTTCCAGTAGGCAAACTACCATTGTATATTTTATTACCTCTATTTGTGCTTGCATAATGACTCCTCTTTTATAAATATGAAATAAATTATTTTCTTAATTTCTCTTAGTTATCAAGTTTTTTTTATCATAAAAATTATAAAAATATACCTTAGTCAAGTTTTTATGCTACGAAATTCATATTTTGCTTTTCTGTTAGTTCCCACCTGAAATGAAGCGGCATTGAACAATAATTGATTTTTACGAGCTAATTATTGTTACAGGCTGTTTGGTCTGTATTTACAAAAAATAATCAAGCTCTCAATATTTGAAAGATAACAAAATTTTATGAAAAAAAAGGAAATAAAAGTTTTTGACATGATTGTAAAAGGTACTACTTACTGATGCACGTGTCCAGTAGGATTAGGTTTGATAGTTTAGATTTAAGATGTTTGTTTGTCATTAAGCTGCTCTGTCGAGAATTAAAAAAGAAAATTTGAGAAGAAATTTTGGTTGAAACCTACAAGTTGGAACACACTTTTATTAAAAACGGCGCGAGCGCGCCAAAGAAAGGTTGATGCTAATGGCAAACAAACATGCATCGGTCACAGCTAAAGGTTAATAGTTTAAAGTTTAATCCTTTTTCAAACCCATTGCGTTTGTGGTTTGTTGCTGCACTATCTCCCATTTTAAATGTATAATTTCAACAGAACTACTAGCTTTCCTAGCTCAGTGAATGTAAAGAATCTGTTACTTTTAATTATTCTAATGAAGCAGCAGAAATTGCACTTGTGATGCCTGCGGCATCTGAAGTGGGCATCGGGCAAATTTTTTTAACTTCAAAAAACATCAGCGGCTTTGCTTTGAGCAAAGCGGGATCCTAGTAGCTTCGCTAGCTTAGTGAATGTACAGAATCGGCTTCTTTTAATTACTCTAATGAAGCAGCAGAACATTTGCCCTTGGTGGCTTCACTACTAAGGGCAAATGTTCTTCAAAACAAGTAATAGTAAAAAATTAAAACTTACTCAATTCTAATATTTGCACTTGGGAGGAAGAGCTCTTAATATACGAAAAAGAAAAATGAACAATGCGGTGCATCAAGGAAACCATCACGCAAGTGAAGACAGCATTCCAAACGATGAATTCTGAAATATGACCAAGCAACTTCAAAAATTCCATGCAAACAATTTTTATTATAAGGCAAAAAAAAAAAAGAATCTCTCGATTATATGATTGGAAAAATATATAATCACTAAATAAACCCAAGTTCTATTTGGCATTTTTTACTAATTGAAATCATCTTATTAAAATATATTTTATTATTTAATTAAATATTTAATAAATATTTTAAGTTTATAAAAATCTGCATAGTATGTAAACAACTCGAATTGCTTGCCATGACTTAAGTGATCTAGTCGATGGACTGCCAATGGAACTAATCCACTTGATTCCTCTGGTAACCATATTGGCGACGAAATCGCGCGTGTTCCAACTTCTAGATACCAACCAAAATTTTTGTCTTGAATTGAAGACTTCACACTGGAGTCGGCCTCACTGCCCACTCCTATGCTGCACTACTTCCAATAGGCAAGCTACCATTAAATATTTTATACCACTATTTTGTGGTTATATAATTACTCCTCTTTTATATACAGATGGAGTCCAAAATAATACGAACACCTGTGAAAAAGTATGACGTATTTCACACCTGCAGTACAGTCGCGCCACCTGCAACAGAAGTCTGCCACCTAGTGAGCGTGAAGAGGAAGATATTAGTCTCTCCACAGCAGTCACCTGCGTTGCATGCTTCTATCGAACTGTCTGTGATAAGTTGAAATGTCAGACCTGTCAGAGTTCCAAAGAGGAATGATAGTTGAAGCGCGTTTAAGTGGAGCATCGGTTACGGAAACAGCAAGCCTTTTGGGGTTTGCAAGGAGTACGGTATCAGCCGTTATGACAGCATACACGAAAGAGGGTAAGACGACGTCTTCAAAGCACAACAGTGGCCGAAAGTCAAAGCTTGCTGATAGGGATAGACGGGGCTTGAAGCGCATAGTAGCCCGAAAGCATAAGCAATCGTTATCCGAGATAACATCCGAAATGAACAGTCATCTCCAGGACCCCGTTTCATCAAAAACTGTCAAAAGGGAACTTCATGCTGCTAACATTTATGGCAGAGTGGCAATTCGTAAACCCTTGGTGACACCAACTAATGCTTTCAAGCGGCGCCAATGGTGCAGAGATCACAAATGCTGGTCCCCATAGCAGTGGCAACAGGTAATATGGTCAGATGAATCGTCATTCACCCTATTTCAGACGACCGGACGCGTTTATGTCTGGAGAACTCCCAAAGAAGCGTTTAATCCTGAATGCCTCTTGCCGACTGTGAAGCATGGGGGTGGCTCCATTATGGTATAGGGTGCAATATCTTGGCGCGGTTTTGGGCCACTTGTTATTCTGCATGGGAGGATCAAATCCAATCACTATCTAAGCATTCTAGGGGATCATGTCCATCCTTTTGTCCAGACTGTATTCCCTGGAGAGCGACCGCTTTTTCAAGACGACAACGCCCCTATCCACACAGCTAGGTGTGTTCAAGAACGGTTCGAAGAGCATGACGATGCAGTTGACCATCTCGCCTGGCCCCCTCAGTCTCCGGACTTGAATATTATTGAACATTTATGGCAATATTTGGAGTCCAAAATTCGTTCCCGATTTCCACCTCTATCTGGACTTTCGGAATTAAAGACTGCTCTGCAGGAGGAATGGCTTAATATTCCTTTAAATATTGTCCATGACCTTTATGCATCTATCCCACATCGCATTAAATCTGTACTTCAGTCAAAGGGTGGTCCAACCCCCTATTAATAAAGATTTTCCATTATTTCACAGGTGTTCGTATTATTTTGGCCTCCATCTGTATATATGAAATAAATAATTTTCTTAATCTCTTTTTAGTCATCAAGTTTTTTGTTTCATAAAAATTATACTTGGTATCGTGATTTTTAAACAAGGCATTAATTTTCTTGAAAAAAAAAAAATTGACCCTGTCTTGAGTTTGTATTTTTTGCAATCAGCATTTGTTCAAATGATATCCGATAAAATCATCATTGTTTATTTAATGCTGATTGATTTGCAAATTAGAGCAAAAATTAAGTTTGTAATGATATGTTCATCATGTATGATGGGAGATGGCTTTGAGTAGCTCTGTGGTTGATTATATTGAAACTAACGATGTTAAATTTTTATATTGATGATTTAAAGAGAAATAAAATTAACAATTAATGGAAGTGTTATTTACTAAGTGTCTCATTTAACTATAGTTCGTTTCAATATCCCGAGACTGGCACTTTTGGACAATTTTACACCGGAAAGGTGTGTCACGCAATGAGTGAGATAAGTGCATTTCCGGAGTTCTTTGTTGGATCATGCTAAGTAAAATGTAAACATCTCTCCCACCATTCTTCACTTTTCCCCTATTGTGGTGAAAATAACTCTGACTGGTGCATGCACAAAAGCGCGGAGGGTTTTGTAATCCCAGAACATATACAATATACATATTTATTCCATCTCCCGACTTTATAACTTTTGTTCTTTAATTCATGTTTACCTTTCATAATTTATACAAATCATTTGATAAAGCTATTGTGTTTATATATGCAATATTGTTTGTTTCTCCCCAGGATAGTAATTTTTTGCCAGAGGAAGAAATGATGACATGTGTCAGTTTACCCAGCTCTTCTTTGTTGTTACCTGTAAGAAAATTTAATATTTTATAACTTTAGTTAAATATCAAAGATTGTTTAGTTTTAAGATAATAATTTATGGATAGCTTTATAATAACTCATGACTAATTTGATAAAGAGAATTAATTAAAGAAAATAACTGTGTAATTTATAATTATTTAATCTCTTGTTTAAATTGTGATAATACCATGAATTTTGGGAAACTCTAATTTATGTAAAATGTTCTAGATACAATGACTAAAGTTCAGAAATTGGTTATACTAAAAGGTGGTATGATTACTTAGTATAAAGCATGCAGTGCAAGACATGTGCTGGTGGTCGTCGTTTTTGAAATGGAATATTCCACTTCCTTTTGGGGGGTGAAGGAAAGAGCTTTATTTCATTTGGTGCAGATAGAACTGGCCGAAGTCCAGTTTTGCTTTGTACTGTGATTAATGCTAGACACTCACATTTTATGATTTTTCCAATAGAATTATTTCTCTTGTTCTCTCTAATCTTTTTAAGCTGTCAAGTAGCTTGTCATTTATGCTGCTCATTTTGTAGATTTTGTCTTATAAAATGGCTACATTTAAAAGTGGAAATACACTGCATTCTCAAGCATGTGCTATAGTTCACAATATTACAGAGATTTTGGAAGAGGAAAAAGGTGTAAATTCAATAAAAATTCCAATTTTAAATGTCATTAAGAGGTCTGCCAAAATCGACAGGGATTTCAGAGTGGTCGGTGAAAAAGATAAAATGTGAGATGTAATTGCTTAATGATAGTGAGAGAACTATTTTATGTACCCCCGTAAAACACAGAAAAAGACCATTTCGAAACTGCAATATTGATGATTTTGACAAATGTGTCATAAGACAAACTACTCAGGACTTTTACATAAAAGAGAAATGTGTTCCTTCTATTGGAAAACTGATCCCAGTGTTAAAAGAAAAAAATAATTTTGTGTGGGAAAGAGAATCGTTGAGGTGAATTCTACATTCAATGAATTTTCGATGGAAGAAATGTTTCAGCTCACGAAAGATTTTAATCGAAAGGCTGGACCCTGGAAGCAGAAAGTGCTTAAAAGTGCGACGTACGTCGCAGAACAAACGTGGTCTTTGCAGAACATTTTATCCTTAAAAAAAAAAACATGCGCACACACCAAAAAAAATTTATGTCAATTCTGACCAGAAAGTAGAATTGGAAGTTCTTTCAAATTTTATAATGTTCATATCAGTTTTTCCATGTGTACCACACACAGAAGAAGAAAAAAGCTCTATTCTTTGAAGTGTACTATTTTTATTGACTGGATTTATAAAAATATTGAAGAGTGCAGAAAAAGTGGTTCATTTTTTCTAATTAAGGCTCTGTTAAAAAAGGACATTAATGAGCTTGAATCAGAGATCCCCAGATTAATGAAATTTATAGTTATTTAATATTTCCATTCCCATGTCGGAAGCCATTTGTGAATCGTGGGGATCCATAATCGACAAAATTGTTCAAAAAGACCCACCGCAATTGATGGGGATGACGCAGCAGTTGGAATAACTGACAAAAGAATGTTTATTTATTCCAATGGTGCACCACCTGGCCATAAATCTGTCAGAAAGTTGTTAAAGGCGGCCATTGTTGCAATATACTGTACAAATTTTCATAAAACATTTTGTGAACAGTACTTCCTCATTAATGTCGCAGTATGCGACTTCAAAAGTCATTGACAGAATTGCAAATTCTGAATACATGCCTTGGTTTTAAATAATTAATTTTAATATCATGTTTTGTCATTAATGAGTAATAAAGATTCTGCTGGTTAATTAATATTTTTATATCTATTTTGCATTTTACTGTGGTCCACCAAATTTGGACAAACTGCCTGCAGAACATTTCCAACTGTTTGAGATCATGTTGCAGAACACTGGATATAATTCTGCTCCTGGGGGCTGAACATTGTGCTTTGGAGGTGCAAATATATGAAAGCAATGAAAAAATTCAGAGAGGATCAATGTTGTTTGGTTTACATCAACAAAACTTGGGTAGACGAAAATTTAACGTATGGAAAATGTTGGCGAGATGATTTTACTGAAGGTATTCATAGAAACACTAGTTCTAAATACATTCTCTTGTTGTACATGCAGGTTCATCAGATGAATTTATTAACGGAGCTGAGTTTGTTCACAAAGTTTCATCAAGAAGTGGTGACTACATGACAGATGAATGGTGACCAATTTGAAAAGTGGGTTGTTGAAAAACTGTTGCCAAATTTGCAACCTCATAGTGTGATCTGGATGGACAATGCTCCCTACCATCCTGTAAACGCAGGTCGTGTTCATACAAAATATTCAACTAAAGGAGTTATGCTTCAATGGTTGGAAACAAAAAATATTTCCCATGACTCAACAATGCAAAAAACAGAACTATTTGAAATCATTTCAAAACATGCACCCAAATTCCCAACATACAGGGTGGACCGCATTTTGAAAGAAGCGGAGCACGAAATTGCAAGATTACCTCCCTATCATTGTGATTTGAACCCTATTGAATACATATGGTTGTCTGTGAAACATTGCATTCGAGAAAAAAATTTAAAGGCGACTTAAGTTTAAACAATCTACAAGTATTGTTTAAAGAAGCTTTTTTTAAAAGTAACACAGAATGAATGGAAAAACAGTGTGAACCCATTAAAAAGGTAAATAATATTTATTGGAAAAAAGATGGACTAATGGAAGAAATTGTGGACGAGTTAGTTATTAATCTATCAGATAGCGATTCAAACTCTTGTTCAAGCAAGAACATTTCAAGTGATATGGACATTGATATAGTATAGATAATAGTTATCCCAATGATTCTGATGAGTTCGTGAAAGAATATGAAACGATTAATATTTTTAAACTAATAATTTTGCCTATTTATTGATTTATTTATATTTTAACTTTTTGCTGAATCGCATGTTTTTACTTTTTACTATAATTGTATTAATTAGATTAAAATAGTAAAACTTTCTAATCTTTTTTCCTAACCATAAGTGTTCCTTATTGAAAACTATAATTTCATCTAATTCAAAATTTATTTTAAAACGAAATTATATAAAAATTCTAGTTAAAACATAAGCTTTCCTCTCTCGAAACCACATGAATCTTCAAGGAAATATCTAAAACTACTTTGTTAGTATCTGGTGGGTTATTGTTTTAATAGATTGACGGCTTCCCGTAGCCACTGTCCCTATAACAATATGAAAGCATTGGAAGAAAGATCATTAAAGGAAGTTTTTTTATGCTCTAAATTATTTTCTGAGCTTAAATGACAAGGAATTTTTTAAGTTTATCTATAATTTAATACATTTAAATAAGAATTTTTTGTTTAACAGTCGTATAAAAACATCTGCATCATCATAGGCAAAACAAATTCCTCATCTAATGAAGTGCCAAATGTTGTGGTCGATTTTATACCTGTTTTCCTCCTTCCTTTTATTCGTCTACTTCCACAAGAAAAACCCTGTTCAGGGTTTTTCTTGTGCATGTTTAATCTGACATTGAGTGTGAGACAGTCTCTTGCTGCTGTGGTGCAGAAGTTTGAATTGGGGGTGCCCACTTAGGTGTCATCTTCATAATCAAATTATGAGGTCCATCCTATATAGTCCATGTGTTGCTTCAAAATGGGGCATTAATATAACTAGCTAATTAGTTAAATAATAATTTCTTCTAATCGATATCTCCAATTTTTTAAAGTTGTATAACTGTTTATGAAATGAAGTGATACAAAAGTGTATGGATTTACATAGTCTTAGGTCTTAACTATGCAAATACATTAAAGAGGCTTTATAATACAGTAGATAGCTGGCACTTTAGTTTAATCTTTGCTTTTATTTTTATTTATTAGGCTCCACCTGATGTAGTGATGGTTTCAGGTGATATGAAGAAGGATTTAAAAATGGATGAAGGTAAATTTGATTTACAAGACTCAGTAAGATGTTATGATCTTTGGTGAGAGAATAGTTGTTGAAATGTTGACAATTTCCATTAGGTTTATCTAGACTTTCTTTTCTTGGCAAAAAAAATCTGGTACTGTTATTATAAAAACTAGAATTCAATATCCAAATCATGAAAAGCAACACAGTTCATTTAATTGAAGGCCAGTTATGCATATTTTTTCTGTAACAACTTCTATATGCTTGTCAGCAATAATTTAAAGTTCACTGCATTGTTTTGCCATGCTATGAGCAAAAGTTCTGCTGATATTCAGTCTTGAGCAATCCTTGGATTTGCCTGTTGACATTCTGTGCAACTATGCTACCACCACATGATCATGAAAACCATTCCTTTGAATTGTTATCAATACAGGATTTTTTTCTGCATTACCATGCAGAAAATCATGAATCTGTTTGTTACTGATATTTTAGTATTTTCATAAAATTGGTCTGGGTCTTTTGTTATTTTTTTTTGTCTTTGCGGTATATTATAATTTAACTAAGCTCTAATATAACTTGTGGAAGATTTTATCCTGTCATATTCAGTAACTTAGAAAGATGTCCACTGGTTTATTTACAAATATTTAAATGACAATGTTTACAGAATTAATATTTAATAATGATATATACTTATATTCAATTGTATATTATTATTTTATAATTCAATTCATCCATTCTTGTTGCAATGATATGCTAATGATGAATGTTCTGCTGAGGATTTTAACTGCATCGCATTTTGGGGCTAGAGTTTAATATTATGGATATCTTGAAAAATCATACTAAACTATGCTTTGGGGAAGTATGGCTGAAAATATGTGTATCATTTACCAAATTTTGTAGTAGTATTTATGGTAAGACTGCCTATACATATATAGGGTATTCAAATACTACAGCAACAATTCAGACAATTATTAGTAAGCATCCAACAAGAGGAAGCAAAATTGTAATGGAGCCATGGCATTGCAAATGACATTTAATAAGTAAAAATACATAAGCAAGTTCTGACTTGCAGGGGCTTCAAAAAGTATAATAATTCACTTCAAAATACCTCTCACCAATGATGGGACATACCTCCTTCAGGATGGGTTGGGTCATGGCCATTAGGACTCCAACCTCAGTTTCAGACTGTATCATGGTGACCATTATTTAATTGTTTCATGCCCACTTTGGCAGGCCAGGGGTGACTCCTTTATGGCTTTTCAGCCTGTTTGAAAATGAAATTATTAAAGGTTCAGAGTGATGGCTGTGGATGCCATTACACTGTGTGCAACATTGTAAAAACAACTGTCTGATGTAACGTTACTATATGCACTACTGATGTCTATCGAAGGATGAGATCTGATGTGACGCCAGACTTCTCATAAACAAGTAGTTTCAGATGACCCCAGAGGTAGAAGTCTAATGAATTGAGGTCTGGAAAATATGGCAACAGGTCCTGCCTATCCAAACTATCACCCTGGGTAGATAATATTAAGATGGTTATGCATGTTGTGGGAAAAATGCGCTGGGATCCCATCATGCATGAACCACATATCTGGCTGAAGTAGACCAGCACACTCTGCACCAATCTGGGAAAAAATATTGCAGCAAAACAAGATACTTTACCCCATTCAGGTGTTAGAGCAATAGTTATTAAGCATTCAGCAACCGACATTTATTTACCTTCTCCTTTCTCTGTACTTGAAACCTGGATTTGTATTTTCACTGTTTAAACATAGTGACACCTTCTTCCTTTAGCTTTTTTTTATTTCTCTTAATATCTATTAACAATTCTTTGAGTTTGTGGCCAGAGTATATATTTTCCTTATTGATTGATTGAATATCTCTTAATATTTTTGGAATAATCTTTCTTTTTTCAGATCATATTGAAACTATTAAATCTGTAATGAGAAGCATAACATTACCAAAATCTAATTTGCCACAGTGGGCGACTTTAGTACCTGAAGAAGAATGGAAGCCTGCTCTCCTCTCTAGCATGCTGAATAAGAGAAAAAATGACAATGACAGCACCAGATCATGCTTTGGGGAAAGCTCAAAAAAGAAAGATTCCGATTATCATAATGATGTTGCTCGGTAATTCTGTAAATGAGAATTGTTATTTATGTATAAATTTATTATAGAATGCTTGGAGTTTGAGAGGATGTGTTATTGGATGTTGAATCTTGGTTAAGTTAACAAGTACTCTTACATATTTGTTAAAAATTCAATAAAATTATACATCATGTTTTTAAAATGTGTTACATTTATATAGCTAATGGCTTCAATGTATGTATCGTTTTTTTCTTTAAAGCTGTCATTATCTGTTTGTAGCAGGCTTCTATAACTATTTCTGAAATTCTTTATTTAAAAATAAAATTCACTTCCAACCATATTGTTGATTTTTGGATATTGTTTACTGTAAGATTTATTAAGCAATGCACTCCTTTAATATATTTTAGATCATGGTATAAATAAAATTTCTCTTCAGTTGACTTGGAAACAATAACTTGAATCCATTATGAGCCATTATTAAAAGTGACACCAAATAATTCAAAAATAGAAGATAAATTGCATGAATTAATATATTTGAGTGTTTAATATCTCTATAATTACACAACAGGCATTGTACATTTATTTGTTTATGTCTTCTATTAAAGAATTAAAATTTCACAAATTACAATTTCTCTAAAATACATAATCTTTTATTATTGTGTTTTTTTATAGAAATAAAATTAGTTTTGATAAAAGACTGAATGGAAAATTTCTAAACCTAGGCAATTACTAGAATAAATTCCATCTCTGATATTCAATATCAGCAAATTCGTTTTTAATGAACACCTTTTTTTTTTCCCCGTTTGAGGTTTTTGTAGAAATGTAAAATACTGTGATGAAAAATTAGATGGGCTAAAAATGCATTATCTTGAATTTGAAAGTTTTTAAGAGATGATTTGTTTAAGAATGTAAAAATTTACGAAATACTACAAATACTGTAAATAAAACAATTTATATGATATAAATTAATAATTGCCATTAAAAGTGTTATTTATAAGTTTTTGATTAGCTGATGTATGTAATTTTTATTTGTTCTTTTCCAATGCACCATTCAAAGGTGGTTCTTTTTTTGTAATGTAGCTTCATAAAACTTAAGAGTGGAAAAAAGGCAATTCATAAGTTTTACCCAAAGGTTGTTTCACATAGAAAATGGTAATTAAATTTTGATAATTTTTATTACTCATAATTCTGTTTAGCACTAGAAAAACGGAGTCGGCCTGTGTGGCCCTCGGTTATTTTTTGTTCAGTAATTCCAATATTAATTAACTGAACATAGTGTAGCTTTCTGACTTTTCATAATTTGATCCTATTTTAGTGCTTATTTAATCATTTATGTAATACACTCATAGGAGCATAAATATTGAACTTTATACCTAGAATGGCCCCCAAGGTATTTTACAACAATACAGAGAAATTCGTTTCTCGTAATCGCTGTAACATGACGTGTGCCATTCAATCTAGTTAAATTTTGACGTTCCTCTTCTTACATCCGGTTCAACCCCCCACTGGCGAGAGCCGGCCTGGTGAACTATAGCGATTGCTCTTTGAAAGAAAAATAAATTTTACATTTTGACATGTACAGATAACACCATGATACAGTATCATACACTCAGTTTTTATTTAGTCATTAGAGAACATTGCATCGGGCATGTGGACTCGGTCTTGAAGAAATTTTGAAAGAATTGCAACAAATAGATGAAATTGGTGATTTTGATGGAGACTAAGAATATGTTCCCACAGAAAGCAACAATTCTGATGATGAATCTGAAATTGGTTCACTGCAAGACAGTGAATGCTATGAAAGTAATAGTTTGGACAATGAATATTCTGAAACTAATCCCCAAGCATCTATAAATAGTAGAGAAAAGCGGGGACGTGGGAGTACCAGGGGTGTGTTTAGCGGTATTATTCGAAAACGTCATCATAAATGTTCCATTTCTGATATTTCACCCTCAGTTGGAAAGGAAGAAATTTCAAAAGATGAAACAGCATTGAAAGTAATTTCACCTTCTGGGACAGTAGGCTGATTTGCAGCCCAAAACAATAGTGAAAGAAACGAAGCAAAAAGTTCGACATTGTGTACTAAAAGAAACATTTGCGAATACAGTGTGCTTGGTGACTGATTTTCAGAAATCAAATGATATGGCATATAAAAGAATGCACAGAAGAAGCTCGCCATTGTCCAAGTAAAAACATTTGGACTGTATCTTTCGATGAATTTGAAGCTGTTTTTTCAATTATGTACGCAAAAGGCCTGTATGGAGCGAAGAACTCTCCTTTGAAACTTTATGGTCAACCGTTTAGGGTCCACTATTTTTCTTACAGACTGTGGCTAGAGATCGTTTCAAACAAATCATACCTTTCCTTGGCTTTGATCACAAAACAGAAAGATTAGAGTGACTGAAGTCAGATAAATTCGTTTTAGGCATTGCTTTACGGTACCCTTTCATTGAAAACAGTGCATCTAGTTATAAACCTGGAATGAATCTCACTGTCGATGAGCAACTTCTTCCATCTAAGGCTAGATGCCCTTTCACCCAATATATTCCAAGTAAACCATACAAGTTTGGGATAAAATTTTGGCCGCTTGTTTGCGTAGATTCAAAATATGTGCTGAATGGTTTTCATTATACTGGTGCATATAGCGAGCAGCCAACTGACCAAGCTGTTCATTAATATGTTATGAAGTTGACCCAGCCATATTGGGAAAAGGAAGAAATGTAACAACCGACAGCTATTTTAGTACTGTAAAATTGTGAAGTCCCAGTGAACAAGTCTGTTTGGAACACTCAGAAGAGATCCTATAGAGGTGCAGTGAAATTAGGAAAACAAAATCTTTATTCCTCTATTTTATACAGAAAGGATAAACATATAACATTAACTGTCTATCAAGGAAAGAAATGTGTTGTTGCTAAGTTCTCTTCACAACACTGTAACCATCGACAACAATGAGAAGCCAGAAACTGTAACATAATTATAATTGAACAAAGTACATTTTAGACCAAATGATACGCCTTTATAGTACTAAATCAGGAGCTTGTCGTTGGCCTATGCATGTATTTTTTAATGTTTTAGATATATCTGCTATAAATGCATGGATTTTATATAAAGAGGTCACCAGAAAGAAGAGACTTAGTCGGAGAAATTTTATCCTGCAGTTATGTGAAGAGCTCCGTGCTCCATATGTGTCATCAAGAAATACAGCTAATACTAGGAAATCGATAGAGTAATGAGTGAATAGAAAAGCTAACACTATCAAAAAGGGAACCAAATGTAGCATAAAAATATCTTGCAAAGGAAATCATACATGAATACATGTCTGTATTTCAAAAAAAGAGATTGCAGCAAACGTGCTTCACGAGAAGTGAGGTGTATTGATTACTATGAAAACTGTACAAAATGAAAAATCAAGTTAGTATCATATAAATTTTCAGTTTCATTAATTGAACAAGAGTATTGTAGTTTATTATTATTATCTATAATTATTATTTATCTAGTGGAAAATCTGAATTATCTGAACAACGAAAATATAAATATGATTGGAAAAGTCCTTATGTTCCTTTTATTCAGAAATTTTGATTATCCAAATTGACTAAAATTCCATGGAAATCTCATGATTGAGTCTCTAATATATTCTTATTAAATTGACTTTTACCATATTTCTAGATTTTGGATATCTAATTGGTCTACACTCAAAAAATCTAGGAAGGGCCACAATGGCCCCTTTCGACTTCCTAGGTATATGGCAATTTTGTCTTTTTAGTGTTAATACAGTCATGCACTAGGATTTGCATGGACTGGGCTTAACTGCAATGTATTGGGATCAGTAACTGACTGAGAGTTAAGAATTTATTCTTATTCTAGTATAATTATGGCAAATGTTTTTAAACTCATCACATCATAGGTTTATTAACAAGCAGAAGACAAAGGAAATTTTTTCAGTGAATTTTTTTTAAATGAGAAGCAAATTATTAGGTTGTGTTTTAAAACAAGGTTTATTTTAGTTTAACTGTTGCGAATAATTTGAGAAAATAAATATGGTTTCATCTGTTTTTAAATTATAAGTACATGAAAAAACCAATTACTTTTTAAATCTGAATTTTCTGCAGTTGATTTTTGCAACTTTTTTATAAAAGTAATCTGTAAGAATATGATTCAAACATTTAAAATCTTTATTATGAATAAATTTTAAAAAATTCTTAGCTTATATTAAATAAGTTCACAAGTTAAGACTGAAAATATGTATTATAAAACAAAAAAAGTTTAAAATTCTACAAATTTTTTATAACTGGAACAGAAGAGAATATTAACCTTTTTGCAAAAAACATCAAAATTACATTTGGTTTCTTAAATACAACTGTTGGGAAAGCTGCTAATACTGAATACCACCTTGGCCAGATGTACATTTCTTATCTTTCTACTCCATTTTCCGATTTGATTTATCCTTTGTATTAGTGATAAATTAATTTCAAGATTAAACATTCCATAGAAATAATTTTTTAATAAAAAAAGACATTTTCATTTACTGATTAGTGAATATTAATGGTCATTTTAAGGAAATTATCTAAATGGAAGTAGGCATGTATTAAGATTCAATGTGAAACTAAAGTAAATGCATTCACCTATATAATTTCATTTCTAAAACAGAACTAAAGAATCAGAGTCTCTATTTTTTTGAATTTCAACTTTTTTTTGTCACTGAACTCTTGGCAGGGAAAAATGAGAAAATACTATGAGAAAGTAGGAGGTGCTGCAGCTCCAACGAGCAAGCTGCCATTATCATTCATTAATATGTTAACATTTAGTTTATTGATTGTTGCTTTATTTTAAATTTCATATTTTTCCAATAAATTTATAGCAACTATTCAAATTTCTTTTAAACCAAAGATCATGCTAGATTTCTTTTTCACCAAAAAGATAAGTGACCTCAGCCGAACTCAATTTTGTATCCAGTAGAAACTAAAATATTGAAATATCTATCTCTACTTGGTTTTCTGCCATATTAAATATGTTTACAGAAAAAGAACATTCATACCACTGTTGGTTTAAGAATAAAATATATAAAGCAATTTAAAATATAAATTTATTTCATGGAAATTCACACAACTATTTAAAATCCCTGTGGCTTCTCTTAACTTGAACCTTAAGTTTGTACCTTCTTTGAAACCTGTAAAGGAAAAAAACGTGCATTAATTATCCACAGGAAACATTTAAAAAAAAAAAAAAACTTAACTAAAATGAAATACATTTTAACTTTAAACTAATGATATTTTATGCTTACTTTTGTTTAATTCTAGGTTCAATAAGATTTCTCTTTTGCAAACTTTTATATCTGTCTTCAAGCAGATTTCCTTCCGGCTATAAAAATTAAAAAACACATATTTAGTTTGAATGTTGTTAGAAATACTGCGATACAATGAAATAGCATCATGCATGGTGACAATTATTTGAAATTAATACTTTATTAATAGTAACGGCCACCATAATTGATCATAACAGAAATTATTTACTTTTAAGGTTCTCAAAGAATCCCCCAGTTCTTCAGAAAGATTCACTTCCAAGTCAGGAGCTTCATATTTATATTTGCTAAGGGTTCTTGGTTTATACATTTTCTCTGCTCGTCTCTGCAGATTTCTTTGTATTTTCTTCTGAGTTTCTTTCGCTTCTTTCTTTATTTCACTTTTCAAACTCTTTATTCTGGGAGAGAGGGAAACAGGGTTTTAAATTGCAATTGCAGCAATTCCAATAGTATAAACATTTACTTACAAGGAAAAAAAAACTTGTTAGTGTTGGAAAGGATTACTGCATAATTTATACAATTTAATTTTTTTTCACAAACCATAATTGTAACAAAATTGGCTTTCATATAATTTATTATGACTTGAATTGCATTTTAAAGATTTTTAAGTGCATAATAAATAGCTAGCAGATTACCCAGATGTTGAGTGGTCTTTTCTTGTCAAAATCTTATGACAGAAGGAAACGGAATGTTGTACAAAAAATACAGTGTTTATTAATATTACTTTATTAAGGGAATATTCTCAAATTCTAATAAAATGATTTATAAACTAATAGCACAATTTATTTTTCAGATGAGTATATAACAGGAATGGGGAACCTTTTCACATTGAAAGGTCTCATTAAATTTTGGCAGTTGGGCAAAAGGCCACACGAGAGAATCTTAAAAGGTTCTGTAATTATTATTATATTACAGACAAGTATATTATTCCAATGCAAATTATAAATAACTGGTTAGGCTGCATAAAAAACTAAAAAAGACCACAGGTCTCCCACCTCTGGTATTTAGTATACTGCATTTTATATCGTTCTTATATTGTTAACCCATTTTGGGGCATCTTATTATTTTAGGAACCATGAACATACAATTTCATACTAATTCGTCCATTTCTTAAATTTCTCTTGATGACTTGCCTTCACCCAAAAAAGAAGGGGACGAGTTAGGACTCATTTGTCGTTACAATATTTTTAGTTGAAATATGTAGGAATCATTGTTCAACTAAATTTCTATAATTAAAACATGTAAATCAACTTATGAAACCTATTTCATCAAAATTGCTTCAGACATTCTAAATAAACATTCTTGCATGCATTAGCAGTAACTCTAAGGGCTTGACTGAAGAAGATTTACCCCGCCATAGTTTCAGTCTCACAAGCTGAAATATATGAATCAAGTTTCATTGTGACCCATTTATTTGTATGTATTTTAACACACACACCATCCTGAGAGATTGGGAGAGAGTTCATTTACCCCAACAGCATTTTTAATCAGCCAATTAGGAACATGTGTACTAAGCTCCATCAAAATGGCAAAGCTTTATCAGATTTTGTGTCAATCAGCCCATGTTGTTATCCCATCCTTCTCTAAGATATTGGGTTAGTGTTTATTTACCCCTACAATATTTTTAGTCAGCCAATGAGGAATACATGTAAAAAGTTTCATCAAAATTACCCCAACCATTCAGAACTGATGTTGGAACAAACATGCATACACATAAAGAGTTTCTGAAAACCCGGTGTTGCTTGGGATCCATATTTTTTCATATACTGGCCCTCCTGTTTTTTTACCCTAAAAATATTGTCACCAAATTTCCCCAACAAACGTAAATCTTCTTTGAATCCTTTCTTTTTGAATTAAAACTTTCAAATATAGCCTTTTTATCACCTTATAACAGTATGGTTTGAATGAAAAGGCGAGAATTCGAAAAATAACATTTTAAACAATATATAGTTAAATAACTAACACAGTTTTACAATGTACAAATATATTTATACTGTATAACTTGGTTACTGCGAAGCTTCCAAATAAAATGTTTTATTAATCAGATAAAGAAAAGTCAAAATCGCTCGAGAACAATTCTCACTCGAAAGAATTTAGCTGAAGAAGAATGCTTTAAACCTCAGTCAGGGGAATAAAAACTAAATATAAATACTCTCTATTAATACAGTAAAATCTGTAATAAACGGAATCTGAAGGGACTAGAAAAATTTTTAGACAGGATTCCATTTCATACAGGGCTAAATAGTATACGAAGACTTCCGTTGGGACCAAATATTTTTCCGTTCAAGACAGGATTCCATTTTAAACAGGTTTTACTGTACTATAAATAAAGTCAAACTGAAACTCACATTGCATAGTAACTAAAGTAACGTCATTAGAAATTTGAGTGAATATTAAAAGCTACAAAATAAAAACAGAAGTTATGTGCATGCTATGAAATAACAGCGGAAGTAAGAAGTCTACCTTTACCAAAAAAAAGCAATATTTTCTTAGCTTTAACAGTGGTAAAAACACATGAATAAAGGATTTGATGAAAAAATATATTAGTTTGAATTTTATTTTATTACAGTAAAAGCATTGTTGCAATTTGAGTTTAAAATGAATTATGAAACATTAATTACAGTTACAGAAAAAATCGTACAATTAAATTGGTATCATTAAAAAGATAATCGTTTGCTCTTTAAGGTGATGTAAAAATGATTTTCGCAACATAAGTATTTCAGAAGTTATTGGCGAAAAACTTCTAAAAATAGCTTAATTTTCGTTATTTAATTAAATAACTAAAAATCTAATTAGAATTTTAAAATAATTTTTATGGGTTTAGCTCTCTCTTGTGCCAAATTTGGTCATCATTAAGTCCAACAGTGTGGACGTGCATAAAGAACCAAAAAAACGAACAAACACACACACATACTTTCCTCTTTTATATATATAAACACGAATGTGAAGTCCTTCATTACAGTTTGAACTAAACCATGAAATTTTAGTTATTCTGCGAGTGACTGGTGACTGGTTAACCAAAAAAAAAATTATGTTGAATACCGAGATATTTTTACTTTCACCTAACAGATTAAAAGTCAAATAGCACAAGTAATTTAATTTTATTAATTTCCCGAGTTCCTAGCAGCTTTATCACTGTAAACAAAACCCACTTTTAAGCTGGATTGGATTATTGTATAGCTGCACACACTGTATCCAAGATTATTTTTTCTTTTCGCTTGTGCAATTGATATCTCGGTTCTGATAACTTTGCGAAACCCAGATACCTAATCTTTATAAAAAGACAAATGAAGAACAACTCACTAGCTGACTGATATACAGTACACCAATTGTCAAAAAAAAAAAAAGGCAAAGTTGACACACTTATTGAATTTACTTTCATGCTCTGTAATGACCCCCTTCTTCGGCTTAACAACCAAGTTGATCTAAATTTATAAGGCTGCCACACATAGGTGACTATCCCCTCCCTCCCCAAAAAGAAAATAGAAAATTACAAAAACTGAGTAGAAAGCAGAAAAGCTCGTAGTAACAAACACTCAAAGAAGTAAAAAATTATGAAATTTAAAAAAAAGATAAAGTAAAATATGCAAAGCAAAAATTAAATGTGGTGTATAATCTAAACAAACAGAAAGGAAAAATTCATTAAGTACAACAGAGAAGTAAGAGAGAAGCAGGAAGACAGGCACCAAATCCCTTAGAAGGAGGATATCTCTGACTGAGATAGCATTCCTGAGAAAGGCATATATATATACTGTAAATAAAATCTTATAAGGGGGGATAGTGAAATTCAGTACTCCAAAAAAAAAAAAAACCTCACACTCAATAATAATAATAATAAATAATAATTGCATACCTATAAACTTCACTGAGTCTCTTTTTCTGTAACTTCTCCAATTTTCTAAGTCTTTCCTGAAAAAAAAAATACATATATTATTACTAAAAAAATAAATGCAGGGTTGAAAAAGTATTTAATACGTCCCTTAAATAAAGCTATTTTATCTCAACCAAAGACTAGATATCAATATTTTCAAATAAAGATGCAATTATCTTTAATTAAAATAACAGGCAAAGACATAAGGGTCATTTGTCCCTTAAAAAAAATCTATATGATTTTCCCATTCATTTTAAAAATAAATCTTTAAACTTACAGAAGTATAGATTAAGTCTTAAGTATTAATTAAATCTATTAAATCATTAACACAATAATTTAATTAGCAATTTCTGTAATATTAATCAGCAAATATAATTTCAACAATAAAATCCTCATAAATCAATAATTAGCTTTGATCCAAAGTAAAATAGATACCTTTTCTTTCATTTCTTTCTTCCTTCGCTTCTTAGATTTTGGAAGACGATTTTCATGGGAAACCGGTGCATTATACGAGGTAAGAGCAGTTTCTGTCAGATCATCTGCCTCCGGGTCTGGTTCTTCAAACAAACCTTGGGACATCTCTTTCAAAATGGATTCCTAATTAAATAAAAATGCTATATATTTAAACTGAAAATTAATAATTTTTAAAAGTAAAATCATTTTGAGTTCTGTAGAATACAAAATGGAAGTTATCTTCACATACTTAAAGTTTAGTATATTAAATATGAATCTTTCACTAAAGATTAATATACTTGAACATGCATGTTCTCCTTTGTAAGCAAAATCAAGGAGAAAAAAAATTGAGATTTGTGATTATTTACTTACTTGAGTGGGTGCTTCCGCTTTAGTTGGGAACATATCAGTGAGAACCCTCTTTAAATGCAATTCTTGTTTCAGCTTTGCTTCTTCAACTTTTACAGCTTCTCCGAGTAGATCCTGAAACAGCAATTTATTCATTCATTACTATCAAAAATTATGTTTTAAAGGATTTACAGACAATATCCCAATTTCCAAATAATACTGGCTTTAAAATGTTTCACTCATAGAAAATGAATAAAGATAAGTTTAATTAACAATGAAATCAAAGGATTCACGACTTTCTATAAATTTCTTTACCTACAGCATTTTAAGAAAACTAATGTTCTAGGTAATTAAAAGCAAATATTGCTTCAAAACTTAAGCATTAAAAAAATTCACAACCTAAAAAGCTGTATTTTTTTTCTGTGAATAGGAAGAAAAACACCTCTCATGCCAGAAAAATCAGTTAAGGATGGCCCAGTTCTATAAAAATGCACCAAATAATTCTGAATTTTAAGATATATTTCAGAACTTAACTACATTACTAAAGTAGGACACAGAATAATATTAATTAAACATTTAGAATATAATACTTAATTCTCATTTACTTTCCTCTGTATTTTCAACATTTTATAACCTACATATAATTAATGATGTAAAAAGCCAGGAACTTTGTTGAAAGTAATAAAGAAACTCAAGCATACTTGTAAATTGAAAAAAGAACAAAAGCACCTTTATTGATGGCTTTAAAATTGGAAATTTAGAGACATTCATGGTGTGACTGATATTCTTATTAAAAAATAGTAAAGAAAAATAAACTGAAAATAGGAAGGGGAAAAAAAAAAAAAAACAGAAGTTAAATGGTAGTTCAAGACAAACAGGCCAAAATTAAGTAAGGCTTCTTGAAAACACACAAAAACTACAGATAGTCACTTGAAAGAAATTTGGTTACCTGATGATCAAAGAAATCAGGATTGTAAGATGCACCGGAATGTGGAATTTCAACTGAAGGCAGAAGAGATGGCTTTTGATATCTATGTGCAGGAACCTGAAAAAAAATTAATAAAATCAGGTTATTTACTTATTAGTTTTTCAGACATTATTACTGAAAGAGTCATAACATTTTAAAGTTATTCACAAAAAACACTCTCTATTACTATAGCAAGAAATTTCAATACATCATAAAAAAAAGACTAAAGATTTAATATAAAGTGCAACATTTTTTTAAAAAATTAACGGCAGTTACTGGCTATGTCAGTATAAATTTATGTAAGCACTCATAATTCAATCATGGAATTCTTCACAGAATGCTACTTTAATTTAATAATTAAAATGAAACATTTTCTTTTTAACTAAAATAATGATTCTTTTTTGAAATGCACAAATTTTAAGTCAAACTGTTTTCGGTGACAACAAACAAATATAGAAAATATCTTATTTAGAGGACAGTTACATTTCACTTCCATTCCATAGATTCTTTTTGCTTTGTCCATATCTATTCCCAATCTCCTAAACAATTTTCAATTGGCATATACCATCCATTAGCCAAATATTAAAATCAAAGTGTTGCCATTTAAAAATTTTTTGATTTAGTTTCAAGGTGATGCAGGGAATTGAAAGTAATATTTATTTTTGATATTTTACATTTTAAAAATCTTTTAATATTTTACCGATTTTTCAATACTTTTTCTTTAAAAAAATTGAAATTTAATTTTACTTCACAGTTATCTTAATCTTGGTGTTTTAAATACAGTTTAAAAGAAATCTACTGAAATATATGTTTTAAATTAAGTTGGGTGTTAATCAGTTAATAAAATATGTGCACAAAGTTTAAAGAAATTATCAAGATAAGCACAATATTTAATCAGATGCAAGTGAAAAACTGAGGAACTTCCTAAAAAGCTGATGCTGCAAGCTTTGAATCCATAGTTCTTTCTAACAAATACTTAACACATGCATGATATTAAATTATAAACAGAACTGAACAAACATCATATTCATTAAAGTACAGAAGAAATGCATACGTTTGGAGTTCTCTTGCAAGTATACTCATCACGGAATTTTATTAGTTCTTCAATTTCAGGATCAACAGTTTTTGCTGAAAATATAACAAAAAATGGTTCAAGTAATGAAGATAACATTAATCAGAAAAACTGAATCAATTATAGGCACGAGCATATACAAACAGTAAGCAGAAAAGCCAGGAGTAAAATTGCCTTTCGCAGTGAATTCAATAAGAATTAATAGACCATAACAAGTTAAAACATTTATTCTCACCTTCATCAGCCCACAAATCCTTAATTTCGGCAGCAAACATATCTCCTTTTTGAATAATTTTCTCAGAAGGAGGATCTTTCTTCAATTCTGAAGCTTTTGCAACTCTTTTGCTCCTTCTTCCTGCAGCTCGTGTAAGATTATTTTTAATTTTTTTACTGTATGGCTGTAGAGATCTAAATAAAATATTATATATTTAATACACAATTACCTGATTACAGATAGGTACAGATAACATTCACTTTATTCCATTCTAAAGAAGATTTTCTTTGCTGAAGATATCATTTTGTGTAAGGATTTATTTAAAAGCATTTGTAATATACAATAAGTAGAGCTAGTAAAGAAAAAGGTTCGGATGAGTAACTTCGTTAATTAAATCTTTAGTTCTCAGATACATAGCTTTTTTATACTAGTGTGAGTATTCTTATGTTATAACTGCATGCTTTCATAGTTTAACTCTGAATAATTTGAAAAATATTAATTCCGAAAATATAATTTTAATTTAATTTCTATATAGCCTATTTTTTAATACATAATTTGCATTTTTAAACTTCAAAAAACACAGCTTAAAAAGCTAATAAAATCTGATCATGTTATACATGCAAAAAAAAAAAAAAAAAATTAAAACTGGTATTTATATATCAATACAAAGCCACCAGCATTCAAACCATGAAAATATTTTATGACTATTAAAAATTTTCAGCACTTGATAATGTACCAGAGACTGATATTATGTTTACAAAATCAAAATATTAAAATGCCCATCTGAATCTTCTCTTCAAACACCAGTATGTCTTAAATATGTCATTATTCCCCCACCCCCTTTTATATAAGGTATGATAGTGAAATTAACAATTTTGAAACAAAGGCCAATGTGATTTATTCCTACTGGAACACAAAACAAAACCATTAATTTAGGTAATTTTCTTTATTAATGTTTAGTCTGGGATCTGTGAACAATATACACTCAGTTAAGCATTTTACAAAAATAAGGACAGTTATGTTGCTAAACCGTAGGTATTTTTAATGCATTTTAATCTTCAACATATATAAGGATCCAATTCATTCTATTAATACAATCAATGTGTAGGCAAAAAATTTGAGAAAGCAGGTGATAATGTAAGGAGGATAGGTAAAAGAGAAAATATACATTTGGCCTTCATCAGCCTTGTTAGTCATCAGAAATTTTCTTTTTAAACAAATGGACATTTTGGGTAGTTACATTTATTTGCAAGCTTACTTATTCATACATAGTTTTTAACTATTCATCGCAAGTATTGTGCTTTTATTTCATGTTACATGAACATATATCTGACTGATTTATTATTTCAATGACACACCCTACATATAACAAAAACGAATAATATTCTCCTGCTAATGTGACAGCTACTAACAGTTATTAAATGCCCCTTCATAAAGATATGCAACATTTATTACTGATGTCAGAAATATTAAAAAAATAAACAAACAAACAAGAGGTGAATGTTCAAGAAACCCAAATGAAATTCTACAACAAAGAAATTTTCATTTGAAAAAAAAAATGGATGCAATAAAGTTTTCAGAAGGATACAGAAACACCGATAATGGTATCAAAGGAATGGTTAATATTTTAAATAATTAATAAAAAGAATAAGTGTAATTCATACACTGAATTTTATTAAATAACAAAAGATGCAACAATCATATATTTCTCTAATATAAACTTTATACTTCATAAAAATGGGTTTATATTAACGAAAGCAATAACATAAAAACTATCCTTATGACCTCTTGGAAGAGTACTTCATACAATTATATACAAAGGCAATTTAACTAGATTTAAAATAATATGTGATTTGTTAGGATCGAGACTCAGACCACGATGTCGTGATTAGGTTGAATGAAGGTTGTGTACGTGTGTTCAGTGATTCCATTGATGAAGTCATTTATTTAAAACAATTATTTTACTAAAACATAAAATCATTTAAAGGACATAGGGTGATCCGGGGTAATTCATGATCACTATGTTTCTGGGGTAAATAATGATCACCTAATTTTTATTTTTTAAAAAGAAATTTTGATGAAATTTGAGATATGGTCAGGAATCCTTGAATATTTTACTTAAGTATAACTACATTTACTCAATTATAATTTGCTGTTTAGTTTATCAAATTAAGCATCTTTTAAACTACTTACTAAACTTGCCATTTCAAAGATGGGTTCCTAAACATGCACATTTTTACAAAGATCCTTCTCTCTCTCTTAATAATAAATATTTGTTTTTATTTTATCTAAAAATAGTGTTAACTTTTGATTAGTTTCACATTTACTGTAAACATTAAAATTAATTAAAGTGAACTATATCAAATGTTGCCCCTATAGATAGGGTAATTATTGATCACTGGGGTAATTCCTGATCATTGTCACTTTTTATCTTAAATATCATAAAAAAGCTAATAAATATAATTTTAGTTCTTATAAATGACAGTTCATATTTATTAACTGTAATCACTATAAAACATATTTTAACTATAACCAAAATGTTTTTTTTTTTTTTCCCCCAACTGTAAGCAAAAAGAAAAGTGTTCCGATTTATATTATTTTTAATTTGTCTTAACTTACTTGCATCTTGATTCTCTGTTTGCAGGTTTTGTTTTTTTAAGTGATAATTTTTAAGCTTATTAAATTAGCCTGATAAGTATGGTGAGAAACTATAAACCCAAAAAAGATACTAAGCTTCTAAAAGTCAAAATAACTGAAGCTGTTTCAAAAATTGAAAATGAAAGTTTCAGTGTGAGAGCTGCTGCTATAGCTGTTGAAATTTAGTTCTCAACTTTACACCCTCACTTAATGAAGTTAAAGAATCCATCAGTAGTAAAATATGTGGAAACAGTTACCCATATTCCTGCAGAACATGAGAATGAGTTGGCTGCTTGCTTAAAGAGTGTGGCAAGATGGGGATATCCTTTGACTCGCAAAGAAATTAAAATAACTATTTTTGATTTTGTAATTAAAAATAAAGAAGGGATAAATGAACTTGGCTGTGCACTTCCAAAAATATTGTCACTTTAAAGATGATATGCCTGGGGCAGATTGGATGAGTTCAATTGTGCATAGGCATAATCTATACACAAAAAAGTGCAGTATTCTCGAAAGTTCCCAAACATGACAAAATAGAAAAATAAACATCAAATATATATTTTTATGGTCCTATATCCTTAAATGGAACTGACCAAACACTCTGTTGACTATGCAACAATAAACAGTGCTTATAAATATTTTTTAAAAAATTTTGCCAAGATTTTTGAAAAATTTGAAGTGCTAAATTTTGTTGCTATTTTAAAATAAATCATCTTATTAACTGTGTAATTATGTCTTGTTGGTTTATTTATTTGATCCAATGTATTTGTTAATTACTGTTGTATACCATTTTTAAAATGCCTCTTCACTATAAAAATAGGTGATCAGTAATTACCCTTGAAGTTATTAGGAATTACCCCAATCCAGGGGCAATTACTGATAACTGAAAATTTAAAATGTTCTAAATTTGATTTTAATTTTCAAAGAAAAGAAGGCTGCATAGGAGTTATCTCATAAGACATCAAACTGTCACAAAAAATTAAAATTCCACCTTGAACAGTTTTTTTCACAAAATGGATGTTTGCAATTTTTGATCAGGAATTACCCCAGGTCACCCTAACTAAAATCTGCCTTCACGCTGCACCTAGCCGAGTGTGGAGTTTACCGCAAATGGAGGGTGCTATTACTGCGAGTGAGAGAGATGAAATGTATGGCTGAGCCTTTTATGCTCAGATACAAGATAAAGCCTCCTAAGTGACGTCACATTCCGCACAGCGCAGCTTGAAGTTAACAAATCAACTCTGCACTTTAGAACAAGAATTACATTCACCACAGCTTTATATGCATAATAAAGTTTATGTATTCTGTACTTACATATTAATTGGAACTGGAACTTTTGTATAAGAACCAATATTTGAAAAGCACCTTAGTGGTTTTTCAGTCTTTTTAGAGAGAACTAAAAAAGGAAAAAGTATAATAATATTAATAGAGAAATAAGAGTTTTAATGAAAATAATAACAGAAGAACTTTAGGCACAATCAATGACTTCTGACTTTAAATTTTGCAATTTTAGCACTGCCCCCTCGCTGCTTCAAAGCTCTCAGCCACTATTTTTTTCAGTTTTAAATACTGCATGAAGATCAGTGGAACAGACCATAAAGTCATAGTAGATTTCATATTCTTTGTAGACAACAGATTCCTTGAAAACTGTAAAATCTTTCAATAAGCCTCATCTAGTTGTAATGTTTTGTATAACTTTTGCATGAATTTCAACATGAAAGTCTCCAGATCCATAAATACAGAATGATATTGCCCTAAATAAACAGTTTCCATCACCTACAATAAGTATTTTACAATATTTTTGACACACCATTGTGGTGAAACTGTTGGGATCTATATATTTAAAAATAATATGGTAAAACCTACAGACAGTTCGCCAGCCCCAACCACCAGACCAATTTCGAAAATTTTTATTTCATATGAAAGCTTATGAAGTCTAGATATGTCATCAAGGTTGTTTACCCACCACCAACCCTCATTTTCGCACGAAATCGAAAAAACATTTCTCCACCATACATTCTATATATGTTTTTTCGATTTTGTTTGAAAATGAGGGGTGGTGGGGGCAGGCAACTCTTGATGACATATCTAGACGTCAAAAGCTTTAATATGAAATAAAAATGATTAAAATCCGCCAAGTGGTTGGGTCTGGAAAACTGTCTGAAGGTTTTTT